>MAYD01525577.1:0-10995 GCA_001909325.1 Ruellia speciosa
GATTTTTTAATGTGTCCATAACTTTTGAACATCATCCCAACTCATTTGGGCTTTGGGCCGATTTATTGGGCCTTCCGGCGAATCGAGCCCAATCGATTTCAGAACTGCGAACGACTTGAAGTCCTTTTTTTATTCGAGTGCCCTGAATATAATTCTCCACATCTTAGAAATTAATTATTACTCCATAATTAACTTTGCAAAAAATTTTTTATTCATTTTCTGAGGAATCGTAACACCGGGTGTTACACAGTGGGCTCACCATTTTTGAGTGGGCAGTAATGGCTTTCGGATTGAAAAATTCTAAGGCCACATATCAGCGTGCAATGAACTTCATTTTCACAATCTGATAAGTGATTACATGGAAGTCTACATCGACGATGTAGTAGTCTAGTTGGGAGACCTCAACTAGCATTTCGAGGACTTCATGAGGGTGTTTGGCTAAATGTGCCATCATGAAGCAAAGATGAACCAGGTGAAATGCGCCTATGGGGTTTGGCCAAAATTTCTAGGATTTCTAGTCCATCAGAGGGGGATTGAGATCAACCGAAATAAAGTAAAGGCTATCATTAATGCCAGACCATCGTAGAGTGTGAAGGAAGTATAACAATTTTTAGTGCAGGTCAATTTCCTTAAGTGTTTCCTTGCAAATGTAGCCACCAAGTCGCAGTCGTTGACCGCCCTATGTAGCTTCACAAAAAGCCCAGTTCTCTTGGGGGCAGAGTAGTATGAAGCATTTGACCGGATAAAGGAGGCCCTTGTCAATCCACAAGTATTGGTTGTGTCGGACCTGAGCCAACCAATAAAGTTGTATATATCTGCCTTGAACATCTTGATGGGTGCCCTCCTAGCCTAGGATGACCAAGAAGGGGATAAAAGAGTGATATATTACTTAAGTTGGCTGCTGAAAGAAGATGAGGCAAGGTACCCCCTGATCCATAAGCTATGTCTATGCTTATACTACGCATGCACCAAATTAGAGCACTACATCCTACCACAACAAGTATGGGTGGTGATGTCGTGGATGTGGTAAAGATGTTGCTTAGTACCCCTTGTAAAATGGAAGAATGGCCAATTGGGCCATGAAACTCAACTCCTATGCATTAAGCTACAGATCGCTCAAGATAATGAAAGGCCAAGTGGTGACAAATTTCCTAGCCCAACATCCATGCTTGTACATAGCCAAAATGACATAGGAAGAAGATGGCCAGCTAGAGACCGCCGACGCAATAGTTTACCTTTCACCATTGGTATTGACTTTTGATGGGTCTAGGGTGGCCTCCGAGGCCAAAGCATAAGTCACCTTCTATTCGCCCAAAGGAGAATAGTGGCGATACTTAGTCAATCTACCTTGGGCAAGAACCAATAACCAAGCTGAATACAAGGCGTTAATAATTAGTCTAAGGCTATTACTAGAAAAAGAGGCTAAGGTTGTTTGGATCTGAGGCAATTCATTGCAAACTAGTGGGAGAGTATCAGTGCAAAAGTCCGCAGCTTTTCTAGAAGCTCGAGAGCCGATGGATATGCTCATGGAGGTAGACGTTGAACACATTATGTGGACCGAGAACTAAGAACCAAATGAGCTTGCACAAGACACGTCCAGTTACAAGATCAAGAGCAACTATGCTCGGGAAAATGACAAGATTTTTCGGGCCAACCCAACCAATGACTATTGGCAAAAGTCTATCGGTGAACATCTACGGGACCCCTCAGGGGGCATAGAGGAAGACATTTGCAGGTTGGGTTATTATGCGGTCATCAGGGATGTTTTGTACAAGAAAAGTTTCAAAGGCCTATTGCTCAAATGTGCAAAGGATGAGGACATGTTAAAGGTCATGGTAGAAGTCCACAAATGGATATGTGGAGCTCATCGGGCTGGCTGATCAATGAAGTGAAGCATCCTCAGAAGCAGATAGTTTTGGCCGAGTATGGTGAAAGCCTACGAAGATTATGCTCGAGGGTGCGAAGAATACTAGAGACACAAGCCAGCTAAACACATGCCAACTGAAGAATTGCACTCGATGATCTAGTCGTGGCCAATAGACATCATTGTGAAGATCCACCCGGCCTCGTCGAAAATGCATGAGTATATCTTGGTGCAACATATTTCTTCACTAAATGTGTGGAGACTCAACCGTTTGTTATCATCACTTAGGACATTGTCATCGAGTTTATCAAGAAGTAGATAATACACCAGTTCAAGATTTCCAAGTCGATCCTAACTGATCGAGGGATGGTGTTCATCGGCATGGAACTAGCATGATATATTCCTCACCCTACTACCCCTAGTCTAATAGGCAAGCGGAAGCCAGCAACAAGCAGTTGATCTTCATTGTTCGAAAGATGATAGAGGAACAACCAAAGAGATGGAATGAAACGCTGTAAAAAGGATTTTGGGGGTACTGGAATGCTAAGAATAAAGCAACAAAATTTCCATGTTCAGGCTCACGTACGGAATGGATGTAGTACTGCTGGTTGAAGTCATATTATTGTTGCTACGTACCACTCTGTAGAATGATTTGAGTGTTAGTTCAAGTAGGCTAGGTTAGATGACTTCAACGATGCTCAAGGGGACAAATAGAAAGCACTGGAAAATATTGCTGGAACAAAGGGAATGTAAAAGGATATTACGATAGGCGGACAAGGAAAAATAGGTTTAAAGAGGGAGACCTCATGTGGAAAGCCATGTTGACTCCTGGTAGCAAGGATCAGTAGTTGGAAAAGTGGAGCCAAAGCTAGGAGGGCGCTTTTAGTGTGAGCTAGGTATCGCCAAATGGGAGCTATCGGCTGATGATCACATATGGAGATAAGGCAGATACATGGATTTACATTAGATTCTTGAAGAAGTACTACTTCTCATGTTGGGAAGGGGCATAAAGTGCATGCAAGTCATAAATGTGATCAAAAAGAGACCGAGCAACCCATCCAAAACACCATTCAATAAACAAACACTACAATCTTATGCAAGTAGCTGAAAAGTGTCATTTTTCAGTAGAGTTATAAGTCAGTATGATGCATTGCCAAAAGTTAGGCATTTAGTCAATGTTTAGATGGATTTTTCTAATGAGTTTTGGAATGTTTGCTGTCAATATCTTTATATGAACAACTTTGAGCCAATTTGGATGTTTGATGTTGTTTATGCTATTATTGGATGATTTGATGTGTGTTTTGAGTGTGCAGGACTTAAATTGTTGAGTTTTGAAGCTTTAAAACTAAAAGATCCGCGCCCAAGACCAAAATCACGCATGGAAACCGCGGAAAGAACAACGATTTGAGCCAGAGGAGACTCACGGTATTCAAACCACAGCCAATATCACGGGAGGACCATAGTTTGCGAAGTAAGGTGGGCCGCGGTATTTGGGTCTCAGTATCCGTTTCCGAGGCCCAATATCGCGGTAAAGTAGGAAAATCGGCCTGAAGTCTGAGGTAAGGCCCAACAGCCGTGGAGTTAATTTTTAAAGGCATTTTGAAGACTGGAAATTAGACCCAGACAGACCCACGTACACGATACATTTTTACACATCAATTTTTTGTGGATTTGTGAAAGAAGCTCCCTTCGATCCAAAGTCAAGGCACTCAATTCATTCAATCTAAAAGGCAAGGATGAGTTGACACCGAGGGGGTTTATTTTCATGCTTTTGCCTTTAGTATTGTTTTTATCTTTGATGAACTTACTATTGATTGAAGCCATGTGTGGCTAGACACCTGGTTGGGAACCCTAGGTCTATTGTTTTCCGAATAATGTTTGAAACCTTACTTTATTTTCGTCAATTCAAGTTTTATTTAATTTGAGTACAATTTCGTGTTGGAGAAACTAGCCATTTCTATGACTTGTGCAAAACCCTATCTTTTACACCCGGATGGCTTCTAGATAGGTAACTTGAATTAAATGTCTAGCTTGTGGGAGAACTAGACAATGTAACCACATAGTGACACCTACCATAGGTTAGACAATTTAGAACTCTGGAGGGATACATGTTTATCTAATCTATTAGGATCTTGATTTTGATTAAAATTTGATTACAAGGGGAATTAAACTAAACGAGGAAAACATTAAGAACCTAGGGAACCCAATTCTACAAGATCTTGGAATCCATACTTTCGCATTCTTGCAAAACCTATTAAAAATCCTTTCTTTACAAGTTTACACAATCAAACTTTCTTAAAAATCCAATCTTTATACTTTCAATTCAATTTCCTTCGCTACAAAGATTACACGAGTTTAATTAGCCTATCTTGGTCCCTTCCTTGAGGAGTACGACTTGGATACTTATCCAGTTATTACATGGACAACAGTACACTTGTGGTAAAAGTGTTGATAAATTCTCGCACACCACAGTATAGCCTAAGAGAAAAGAAATAAAAGTAAATTGTTTACGACATGCCCATAGGAGGATTAGAAGGGTCGCTCAGCTGGGCGGAGGGATCGAGCTCGCTAGCCGCAAAGGAGGATAGGCTAAAGGTGTCCACTGGTCGATCCTTTGACTAACCTAGTTGCAGCTGCATCCTGAAGGGCCTTATATTATGATCCTGGGGTTGGAGCTGTGAGGAAGAATGGACAGTCAAAAGGAAGTGATATGAGGGCATGATGGTGAAGAAAAAAGAGGGACATACTTGGTAGAGGATCACTTATCACCAATTTGAACCAGCCTCCCTCGACGAGGTTCCTCTAAGTGAAGTAAATGGTGCAGCCCTCAAGATCCCCGCTCTATCCGCAGAACAAAGAAGATGTCACACTTGGGTCAATGGGGACGAACAAAATAAAGACCAAAGTTGGCTGAGTCAAATAGATCGAGCACGCTTTAGGTAGATCCTTATGTTTTCCCCATGATTTTGCCACAGTCGTCGCCAATTTACGCTAGAACTTCTCGGCTTTCTGGCCGAGACCCGCCCACTGAAAAACAAGGGAGCAAGATTATTCTTTAGGGTCACCGACTCCCTGAGCAACTTCTGATGATGAGCCTGGTGCTATTGGCGCATATAACCAACCAACTTCATGTTAACCTGTACGTCAGATAATTATTTTTGGGTCGTAATCTAGATCTTTATTGCAGCTTCCTCACCTATGAGTTGTACTTGGGTCTTCACAACCACATTCACATCGTGAATGATATGCTTCAAGTTTGCATTATTTGCTTCAACTGAGCCTCCAACTACCCTATTGAGCTGGGCAGTGGTTTCCTTTAGAGGCAGGTTGACCGAGGCAAAGTGTACATTAACATCCGTGACCGAATATTGGAGGTTAGTAAGGAAGTTCTCAAGAGAGGCTGGGAGGACTGTGGTCAATGGCAGAATCTTGTTGATGTGATTTTATATGAATTAGAATGGCCAGACCTCAGCAAGGAAAGGCTTGGTAAGCTCGTTGATCAAGACTTGAAGGGCCACCTTGATCTTACCTGGAGGAACCAAAGTGGTGTCTAGAACTACAGCAGGTGAGTCTGAAGGTGGAGAGGGATATTTGTATTGTGGAGGATTCACGAACAACTCTTGGGGTGTTGGGACATCGGCTTGAGGAGTAGCAGTCAATGGGGCAAAATTCTTGGCGGGCTGGACAAAGATCTGGAAGTCAGTAATGGAAAATCCCAAAAAGCTGCCAAACAGAAAGTGGGATAGAATAAGTGTACCTTGGCTGATGTGGGAGCTATGGTCGGGCACTACTTTTTCTTCTTAGATAATGTTCCCGCCAGAGAGGCTTGCACTTGAGCCTGAGTTCAAGCTCATAAAGATGGGGATGATTGAGGAATATTTGGGGTTTCTTTGACCTATTTGATCTTGGCTTTGTTGGTACCGGCTAAGCTGATGAAAAGAGGCCGGATTAAAATGCACAAGGGTCGGTCAGGGAGGATAACAAACAAAGGATGGGGGAAGACGTACCTTTCGCACCTATGGATAAATGGGTGTTCGAAGTGGATTTATCTTTGGAGGCCACCTTAGTTGTTGGCTCAGCGATAGAGAAACGCTCGACTAGAGCCTACAGAGAGTGGGGGAATGCCTGGGCAAAGAGTGGCCCAGAATGTGCAGAAGTCGCCCAAGAAATAAGGGTTGGGGACAAATGGAGGGATGGATCGCTCTGTCAGTAGTCTTTCAATGTCAGCATAAACTTGTAAGGCAGTCATGGAGTATACAACATCACAGGAGGCAATTAAAAGGATGCCTTGGACCAAGCCAAATTGAACCAGCAATAAGATTGGATTATAAACTTCGGTAAGGATTTCCTGGCTCGGGTTGCAGGATCGAATCCTGCAAACTAGTGTCCATTGGGATAAGATTTTGCTCCAAGCGGTAACAACCTCCTGGGCCAATGAGGTCGGTGGGTTCAGAGAAATAATTTCTCAAAGCTAGGGCTGACGAAAGCAGGCTAGATTGTATCGAAATAGGGAGGACTTGGGTAGATCATCGAGCTAAGGAAAATATGTCAGGGTCGTCTAAAGTGACATGGCCAGCAGAGGAGATTAAGGTAGTAGCACTGCCAGGGAGCGCTCGAGGAAAGGAGTCCGATAGGCAGTCCCGGGAACATCCACTTAGCCCGCATGTGCAAAAATTGAAGGGGGTTTTGGCAAGACTGGCCCAAACTCCCTGTGCGTGCATTGCCGTTGTATTTCAATGAGGCCAGAGTATAGTAAAGACAAGATCAGGGGAGCCTACATGGGTTTCCAATCATCTAAGATGGCTTGGGCGAAGTGGTAGAACTCTAGGATGATGTCCTTAGATCAGGTGTAGATAAAATTGCAGCATAACCAGAATAGAAAAAATGCGAGGTGCTCGACCTCGAACATGTTGCTGGATTACCCTCGGTACTTGGCAACAACAACACTGTAAGGCAAGCTAGAGTGGACTGGACTGGATTGCTGGGCCGGATTTCAGAGATGGTTGACATATTTCAACGCTGTGGGGGGAGGTCCAGCGATGGGGCAAAATCGAAGAGGGTCGGTGACAGAGTGAAGTTAGGAAAGACAAATGCACCGACCTTTAAGATCCAAAAAGTTGATTAGGGTGTGAAGAAAGGCAGTATTTTCGGGAATTTTTTCAAGTAGAGTTACTTTGAGGGAGGTGAAGATTTCCCAGTTCACTCACTTGTCGAAGAACTTGGTAGACCATCGCGAGAACCAGCCAGAATAACCTCTTATTAACGTGCGCGGCCACATTTTCGGCAATGTATAGGCATGCTCGGAGAACCAATCCATGGTGATGCACAAGCAAATATCTAGGGGATAATGAAGGCCACCCGAGAGTTCGTATTGGCGTCTGGAGAGGCTACTTGGCCTAAAAGGTGGTGCCTTTCAATGAAGAGGAAGAGAATGACTGAAGAGTCCCTTAACTTGAGTGCCATGGTAGTAGGGGTAGTGCAAGAGAAGAGGAAATAGGTTTATAGAAGGGGGAGAGATTAGGAGGCATATTAGGGAAGTTGAAAAGGAATGTAGGAGGAAAAGGAATGTGTTGGGAAGGCATGAGGGGAAAAGAAGGGAATGATGAGAAAATCTCGGAAGGGGTGATGAGGAGATGGTAGGTAACATCGTCTTCATTCAAAAAAGAGGTGCTAAAAGCTTACTGGGGAAAAACCTAGAAATCCATCGTTCGAGGCCGATTCCTAGTCGAGGACGATTGATACTTTCGCCAATCGTGCGAAGCCAATTGGTCGAAAGCATGGGGGACATATGTTGGTTTGGCATAAGATGATATATGGCGACGGGTTTAGCAAAGCAGGTTCAGGCAGGAGAACTCGGCCAGTGACCGTGAAGAGAGGATTGTACTATGGTTCCCATAAGGAAAGATATCTAGGTCTAGATCTGCGTAGTGATACTTTTCTTATTGAATGTGGTTTGCTGAATAAAAGGGGTGCAAAGCAGCCATTCAAGGACAACATATTCAAAAACCCTAATTTTTATAGTTTTTATTGCTTCCTTTATTTTTTACGCAAGTTTTACATTCAAGTCTTCATTTTTTTGTTTTTCGCTTTAGTTCATTCAAGAACTCAGATTTTTCATAGTTTGGGCCCTTTTGTTATTGTTTACATCATTTTTGGTTTTATCTTGCTATGTTTTTCAGTTTCTGCCGTCCATTTAGTAACTAAACTGCAAGTGCTCGTTTGATCTTAAAACCCAATCCCAACAATATCAAAAGGACCAATTTCACGAGAAACAACAAATGTTTTGGACAAACAGTCACTACAAGAAAAGAAGGACTAGGCGACGACCATTTTCGTCGCCTGATTCGTCACTACAGGAAATTTTTCCACGCCTAGTTTGTCGCCAGAACGTCCTTCGCCTGGCACATTCGTTGCCTGGAAATTTAGTTTCCTCGCCTTGTGTAAAAATATGCGAAAAATGAATTGATCCCCCTTTTACTTCCCCAATCCCATGCCATCCTTTAGTCATCCTTCCTACCGCTCGGGTAACAGACATTTATGTTATATTATAACAATAATATATATATATATAGACATATATATATGTAATTTATATATTTAATTAATTTTTAAATTATATATTTAATATTTAAATAATATTTATTATATATATATTTATTAAATTATATATTATATTTAATTAATTTTCATAAATTATATATTTCATATAATTTAATAAATTATAATTAAAGTTTTAATAAATATTTATTTATTATTTAATTATAATTAAATTAATAAATTAATATTTTTTTATGTTAAAAATAAAAAATCAGGCGACGAAAATGATATTTCGTCGCCTGAGAATTTCCTCGCCTCGTTTCTTCGTCCGGTGATCTTTTTCTTGTAGTGAATGTTAATCAAAGAACTTAAAGGATAAAAGAGCATAAAACAAATAATTAAAGGAGTAATTTTGCTTTTAATGAAATTTTGTGTTACTCTCCTAAGAAAATTAATTTAAGTTAATAAAATAAAAGTAGTACAAGTGAAAGTCAGAAAGATGAAATGGTCAGAAAAAGGTCTGCCGAACCTAGACCAGCGGTACAGGTTGCCTGTTGGATCATCTACCACGTGGTATAATATAAGTGGTGGCGTCCACAGTACCATTCCATAATCTATGTATAATTACTACTTGTAGCCTTGTAGGTTATAAATTCTGTTAGTAACAGTACCAAGTTGAAAGTTGGTTAGTCCAAATTTGGTTAAGGTCTTTAGTAATGAATATCAAGAATTAAATTGATAGATAAGTCAAAATTCCTTCAATGCCGATGCACAGCTTTTTTAATATAATTTTATATGCGTAAAAAATAATCAATTATAACAGCTTTTTTAAATTTCTAAATACCGTTAATCAAATTAATAAATATCATTCAAAATATAAAAAAATTATATTATTACTGTTAAATTAATTTCAATTCTAATTTTACAAATGTCACACAAAAATATGTTATTATTACGCAACTTACAGAAAATGACATAATTACATTCAATATATTTTCAATTACAATTTTGTGAAAAATTCTATGAATGTTACATAATTTACTAAAAAAATTACATAATAATATATAAATTTACCGACTTTTGTTGGTAATATTCATACATTTACACAAGGAAAAATTCCTGTAACGTCCCAATTCCCATAAAATGGAAACGTTACCGCCACACCTAACTTATCACAGAGTCGAATCCTAACCCCACGATAAGCTTGGTTAAAGGCTAATAAATGACCTCATCCTATCAGAGTACGCTGGACTTTCCGGAACTAGGTCCCGTACGATCACAGCTCATGCTTGAATAAAATTGGAATACATAATGCAATAAATGTAGTTAAAAGTTATTACAGGCGGAAGTATTGAAGTACTTGTCCCACACCGGGACTCGGCCACTTAATACAAGCCGATAAAACAAATTACATCAGAGTTCAAAAGCAAAAGAAAAGTCTTTACGTCAATCTTCTCCTGCAATCAAAAGGGATTATGACGAGGCATAAAACAAAGCGTTCACTCGTCCTCACAAAACCCATCAGGTGATAACCTGATCCCCTAAGAGCACTATCCCGGAGGTGCATCCTTGCGGCCATCAAAACGACCTGAGATGCATAATGAAGCATTATTAGTCGCGAGACTAAGTATGAAAGCGTACACATCAAGTAAGCAATCTACACACATCATGAGACGTCAAGGCAATATATCCATAAATATTGTCCTTGAGGTCAGTTAAAATTATGCAACAGGCATAAGTTCATAAATCATGAAATGCAATGTACAATTTCAAAACAAGTTAAGCAATGAGCAGCTTAAAATCATGGAGTCTGAAATCAAGCGACAGTCAACACCTAATCTCCAGATCATGGCGGAGATTTAGATGCTACACGTATTAATATTCGGAACTGCTAGCCGAACCATATGTATAGTTAGCATTTGCCTCCACACAGAACCCACTCACGGCACAACTTAGGACACCATCAACGCGTACAACGCGGACAGTCCCCACTTAGCGTGCTCCACGAGTGCGGGAATATCAAATGCAATGAGTGGAAATAATCATGCATTAGCGTACCGCCCGATGAGTAATGCCTGAGACAGATGGAATCACCCGATCTTTATGTCCAGGCGGAGGCAGCGTCAACAGAGTTGAGAGGGAACTAGCGTTACAGTTCACACTCTCAAACTGTTCTCAAATCACCGGCAAACCTCATGTAAGGGGAGCTACCCCCGATGAGTAGAACAGAACATAGATAGGGGACTTACATTACATGCTGTCCACAAAGCTTAAGGCGATCAACCCGAAAGCTTGTCCACTCATTTCTTTCAGTGTACGTTCTTACGTCTTTTTAGGATGCATTAATATTCGATTAATCGTCATTGGTGATCACTTGATGTGCCAGGGTGGCTTAACCGATTTACATGCAAAGCCAATTTCAAAAAACAAGTGTCCTATGCAATATGAAAAGTAAGGCACGTAGGGCACATAGATCAATCACGCATAAATAAATTGCGGGAAATTAAAGAGCAAGTAGAATAAATAAATTTATGACATGCGCTTTATTTAAATTTACCCGACCGAGTGATATTCGGTACTTTAATATTTAAGTG
>MAYD01525966.1:0-12450 GCA_001909325.1 Ruellia speciosa
CATTTTGTTATAAGAGATTCATTATCACTACTAATTATTTGATATTTTAAAAATTGTATGATTTTTGGAGTTTTCAAAGTATTTAATTTTGTTTACTGTGAGTATTTTAAAAATAAATATTCATAAATACTTGTTAAAATTGTAATGCAATTATTTTATAATGATGCCCAGCTTGATTCAATTAATTGGAGTAAAGTTACAGATGACGAATGGTACCAATCAATATATACATTTACATTCACTTATTTAAATATAATGTACTCTTTGTATTTATATTAAAAAAATTATTTAAAACTATAATATGTATAAAAAAATAAAATATATTGATTCTAATAATGGGTTGTGCTGTGCATTTGCACCATGTGATCACTATTTTATATATATATATATCAATTATTCCTAAAAACAAAGCAATACATAGAACGGGTCACGACTCATCACCCCATTAATTGTGTTTGTTTTATTGCCCACCTCGAGTGTTGACGTTGATATTTGTGGACGTTTAAAATCGTTGTTTAATAATAACCATCGCAAAGGTAAAAATAATGTAGCTATCAATGTAATTAATGCTGTCCAGATTAAGAAAAAAAAAGTATAAATTATAATGGCACACTTTACGTGTATATTATGTCATTTTCTTTGCATAGAAATTTCAAGGTGACACTAGTTTTCTGAAGTGTTTTACTATATTTCGTTACCTTTTATTGCGTACTACTTCCATTTTGGTCATTTTTGTCCCTTCTTCTTTTAAGCCTTTTTCTTTGTAGAAAAAATCCTATTAACCAAAAATTAATATGTTGGAGTGTGAAACTTTACGAAAACTTCAAGAAATAGCCGATCACGACACGACATTAATTGAGATTATAAACAAAAAGAAATTTTTTAAAAAAAAATTAAAACATTACAAACAACAAAAAAATCTTCAAATGGAATTTTAAAAAATTACATAACTAACATTAATATCTTGGTCAATAGGCCAAATTTCGGTGTAAAAAAATAATAAAAAAATAACACAAAAGGCATAGAAGAATAACATGCAAGCAACATCAATATAGTAAATAAAGCATAAATATTAATGTAATGCAAAATGATGCATGATCTAAACATTCACTTTAGGCGTGTTCTAGCCTAATTACCAGCTCTTCTGACACTCTTCCATCTCAGAATGTCTTAAAATGGCCTAAACATCACCGGCACTCTCCCGAGTACGCGGCTGCCCAACAATGTCCTCCCTTTCAACAAGGGGGGCATCAGGCCGTCCCTACTGAAGGGGGATACCAACAAGCACCATTGGAACCGGCTGCTCTGGCGGTCGTTCCACCAACGATTATGCCTCCTTCGTAGCCTATGCCGGCATAAGCCCAGCAGCCAGGCCCTGCAAACCTGCAAGACATGGTTGCAAATATCATTGCCGTATAATATGACGATCATCTACGGTCGCATAGTCGACCCATGTATCGGAAGCCCTATCCTCAATGGGTAGAGCAAAGGTATTCCTTACCAAGGGTTAAAGGCTCTGACTTTACTACCTTCTTGGGGGAGGACAAAAGGTGTTCCACGGTTGAACACATCGGCCATGAAACGGCCCCAGTGCTGGGAAATGACCACGAATCCTTACTTCAAGCTGCAACGTTTGGCCTTTCTCTCACTACATTAGCTTTCACCTGGTATGCATCACTGCCAACAGATTCCGTAGAAAGCTAGGATAAGTTAGAATGGATCTTCCATGACCGCTTTGACCACTTCTGTATATATGTGTTTTTCGCTGGTGGTATTGTGTCGCAAGCGCACGAGTCAGAAATAGTATAGCCTTAATTTATCCTCTTTTTATTGGTGAATTCCAGGTCGATCTCAGAGAATTATGAGTGAGTACTAACCAACTGGCGATTGACATGCGAAGCTTACTTGCCACAAGTGAGTAAAGATTGAAGTTCACAGTGGTGAATGAAAGATAATGCGAGAATGGGATAGTATTAAATGCATGAAATGGCGATGCAACAAGAGATAATTAACGATGAAAATGGTGAAGTGGTCCTCGAATTATGGCGAGGGTTCCTGGGAATGGGATCGCGACTGCCAACCTCACTATATTCCCTCGAGCTTTAGCTTAAGGCTCTGCACGGTTAATGCTGGAGATGGGGGTTCCGAGTGTGACTAGTTTGGTGAGAGCTTATAGCTCTGAGGGATAGGTGATTGCTCATATCTGTAAAACAGACACTCCAACTGTTTTGTTCCAAATGTCTCTGAGAACTATAGTATTAAATGAGCCTTAACCCGAAGAGAGTGTAAAGCATTCATTCACACAAACATTCCATCTTTTCCCAGGTGCCTCTCTAACACTTCGGGGACCCCTCTTAAGAGTATTTGGCCACTCATATCTAATGCATGAACCACTGCTATAAATGACATGCTGCGAAGTGATTTCATATTAATGCTGGGGGCCTTGGGAACAGACAGAGAGCGTAAATGCAAAATAACTTAAGATAATGAAAGCGCAATGATAAGACTGGGAATAAACACTTGAATGAAGATTTAACACTGAGAAGTAAACACACAATCCAAATACAAAGATATAGTGCAAACAGAAGCCCTAGATTAGTGTAGAACAAGTAAACTAATGTATTTCAACAAATCTCTGGCATAAACTAAAAGAAAACAACACAAGCATTCTCCAGTTCTTCTCTACAATGAATTTCCCCTCCTCCCAAATCTGGAGCCGAAGGGATTCACATTAAATGCTTTGTAGGGGTATATATAGTGGCGGAGGGGTATCTTCTCGAGCTTTGCGCTGCTGTCAAATCTTTCCTAGTTTCTATGCACTTCTTAGTTGGATGTACTTTTGATGCAATCATTCTTTGCAGCCTTTATGTCATATCAACAATTCAAATTTACCGCCCAAAACAACTTCAATCCTGGCAAAGCTCCACTCCTCAATGAACCTGCACTCCTCAGCGAACCTGCACTCCAAATACTCAAGAAATATTAAATACACTCACCCAGGCGAGGGTGAACCAAAAGGAGAAAATCACTACAAAAGTAGCCTCTACAGAGCAAAATGAGGATCGCGTTGTGGTCCTTCCTTAGCGAATTAGTTCAAATAAATAAGGGTTTTTCACCCCTATCAACCTCCTCACACTTAGCTTTTTGTTCGTCCTCGAACAAATGGAAAGAGCACAAGAGATTCGAAATTGTTCATGGCCGAACAAAATCATCAGACTCGGTGAACGAGAAAGTGTGCATGTGTGTGCTTGTCCTTCAAGAAATAACTCTAGCAAATTCAAAGAGACTAAGATAATGCTATCACATGCACCTTATAGACTTCAGACTTATTCGCTCGTGGGGTTCGCTAGATTCTTTTTGCTTCTCACTTTGGTCGGGTTGCCTTATTTTGGCTATCATTTCTTCATTGGTCGGGTTACCTTATTTTGGCTATCCCTCATTTGGCCATTCATGATCGGGTTACCTTATTTGGCTTTTCCTTATTCTATCATGTTAGTATCTCCCTTTAGATCGCGTTGCCATGGCTGTGTTACCTTATTTTGGCTATCCCTTATGTGGCCATGGGTTTCATTTTCACTAGTTTATCATGATTCCTCAATTTTAGCCTCTCTTTCCTGAGACATCGAATGTTACCCCCTCCTTAATGAAGTCTGAATCTTAGGTGATGTGATTTTAGCTATCAGAGTTCTTTGGATTCGTTAGTTCAGTTCTCACTTCAGACTTGCTTTAAAAGTTATTTCTTGTTCGCTAACTTATGACTAAGTGGTCATGGTTAACCTAAGAATCTACATCGCTCATTTTCAATAGTCCATTTATGAACTTCACTAGCAGAGGGGTATTACGTTAAAATTTTCTTAGTTCAGACCACAAGCAAAGATAAGAAACCAGGATATAGCAAAATCAAATAGCTTTCATTTCAATTAAGTAAGCACTGGCGCACAGGAAATGAAGCGCAAAACATAAAATGAAATTTATTTACAAGCTACCCTAATTAGATAGTTAGGTTGCTTAGGGTTAGCTCTTCGTGGTCCTCAATTTCCTTCTTCGCCCCTTCATCCTCATCAGACTGGGGGTGCGAGGGTTCCCGTAGACTCGCCACCCTCCTCAGACCGGGGTGGCATCTCCTTGACTGGGCTTATTTTCTCCTTCTTCTCTTCCTCTTCTGTTGCCTCCTCCATCACCACGTCCTCGCTCTGGCCCTCTTCAGAATGGGGCTCAAAGTCATCCATGTCCTCCGCCCTCACCATGGAAAATTGTTGATGATCCTATCCCCTTCCTTGGTGAGGTGGGGAGGGCAGTTGTTCCTATCAAAGCTGTACCGGAGGACGTAGGGGTAGTGGTTTCTATGCCCGGCGGGGACCATCGGGTTATCATAAAATTCGATAAGGCAGCATATTGGGAACTCCTCTCCTTCGTGGTAAACATGGTACTCCCATTCACCTTCCTCATCTTTGTAGTGGCAGTTAAGCTCATTAGTGTTTGGGGAAGGGTTAAACACGGTGTTCAGTAGGGTAGAAAGAATGTGTTTGTTGAGAAAATGGGAGAGATGAGAAGGGGTTTAAATAGAGGGAAAAGAAAGGGAAGAAGAAGAGGTGCATGCATCCTACGTAATCCACTAATCGTGCACAGTGAGGGAGTGATGGACAGTGCAGTTAATGCGGGAATAGTACGTGCCTCACTATTTAAGATCACGTTAGATTTGCAATGACACCTAAAGATTTACTAATCATGACCTAGAGTTAAGGATGTACAAATGCAGAATTAAACGAAAATAAATGCACGAAATTGAAAAGGCATGTATTTAAAGAGGGAACTAACAAGGTTAGGCGTTCGCCCCTTCACTTGGGCTTGTTGTTGGATTTGGGAAAGGGACTGCTCGCTGAGCTTGCAATCCTCGCAGTAGCTGATCCAACTTGTCATTTGTTACTTTGTTCGCCTGTTCCAGTTTCACGACCTTTTCCTGATACATCTTGGTGAGCTCGTCGTGTTGTTCCCTGGCTAGTGCTTCATGATGTTTCTTCGCTAGCTCCTCTTGTTGTTGTAACTGGTTTGTCATCCTATGCTGCAGTTCCGCGATTGCGTTATGGAGCTCAGATCGCTCCCGATTCCACGTTTCTTCTCTCATCTTCTGAATTTCATTTGCTTGTGATAAGGCTTTGAAAGTATTTCGACCTATTCCTTCCATTTCTCCAAATTTGATTTCCCAGTCCCTTACTTCTTTTTCAAGGGTGGTGATTCGTTCTTTTAGGGCTTCATTAGATTTTGCACCCGCCATGCTTTGTCTAATGGCCTCCTCCAGCCATTCCTTATTGATCCCTGCAGAAATGGCGACGTCTTGCCATGTTTGTTCAGATTGATTGAGGTGATCAGTGTAACATCCCATGTTACAGAATAGTCTTTTCTGGTGAAGAATAGTCTTTTCGGTGACAGAAAATGTGTAAAAATTGTTCGCGAAATTAATTATAGAAAAATAATTAATTTCTAAGGTTGCGAAGGATTTTATTAAGGACATTTGGACCCAAAGGACTCGACGGATCAATCCAAATAAAATAATTAATTGGGCCCAGTTGGATTAAAAAAGCCCAATTACGGTTACGGAAGCCCAATAGGGACAATGGACGACGTGTAGTAATAATATTCCCCGGGATGGAAAGTGGAATATTAAGTGTCTTGAGGGGTTAAAGAGTGATGTTTGGAAACTTCAGGGACCAAATTGGAATTTCTGGAAATTGGAGTGCTGAAATTGAAGATTTGGGAAATCTAGGGACTCAATTGCCTTAAACAGAACTTCTGGGGACTCGATTGAATTAGATTGGAACTTTGAGGACTCAATTGACGTTTGGCCGTTCTTGATTTCTTAATTAAGGTCCTGTCTTCAGAATTCAATCGGACAGAAGCAAATCTCGACCATTTCTTCTTCCTCCTCCTTCGCTGTTGATCTCCATCGAAATAATGGTCGAAGATTTCTCGTTTATATTCTGAAATTTTGACTATTACCTCGCGCGTGTAACCGCGAGGTATGTGGTTGTGGAAATGGTCGAATTTTTGGGGTTGTTGGTCGAAGATTTCTTCGACTCTGAGGATCCGGTGGACGACTTCTATATATAAGAGAAGCAACCCCAATCCTCGACCGATTGATCAATTATTGGTGCTCAATTATGGGAGCTTGGAGTCTCGGATACTTACTGCCGAAGGTAATCTTCTTTGAACCCTAGCTTATTGATTTGGGGAATTCTGTGGTTGCTTGATTGTGTTGCTGAGATTCTGTTGGTATTGATTTTGGGATTCTGAATAAGATTGGTGTTCTTAACCTGTGTGGTCGATGGTCTCAATTGATTTTGGTATTGGCTTGTTCCAGTATGGTTTTGTGGTTCTACCTTAGTCAGATTAATGATCCGGTGTTGATTAGTAAATTGTGATGCCTGATGATGAATTGCTATGAGGGCTGTGTTGAGGTGCAACCACCAAAAATAAATTTTGGTTGGATGGCATCTTCGCAATGTCTCTGTTGTGTAGTTCCATTTGGTATTTGTTGCATTTGTGTTGTGAATAAGGTTGTGCTACGGTTTCAGTCCTTGTGTGAAGTATAGTATGCAGGAGGTTTGGATCCTATGAAGATTCATATTGAATCTGAGGCTTGGGATTGTTGAGTATTCGGTTTTGAATCAATTCTGTTAAGTTGTCTTTGGTTTCTGATGGTGTATAAGTTTGGATCTGTCGATGTGATAACTGGATCTATGGATTACCCGATGAAGAATCCAAGATCTGAGGGCTTGAGGTTGGAGTCGGATCTTGTGTTGCCCCACTTGTGGTTGGCAGCCAAGTCTCTCTAAGGTCGGTATTGTTTCCTGTCCGAATGGCAATTATGTTACTGATCTCAGTTTCAGTGTAGAGGATGCTGTGTGTTGTGTATGCAACTTGTGTAATTTGCCTCAGTTTGGCTTGATCCTCAGTTCAGTTTGGTTCCAGTATGAGTCTGGTAGTGTGTTATTTGGTTGTTTTCTTAAGGTCCAATAACTTGTTTCTCCCTTTTCGATGCTTAAGAATTGATGGTAGGGTTTTGGAGGCATTTATTGGATCAAGGGATTAAGCTGATAATGAGATCGAGTCGAGACCGATCTGAGGCTCCCGAAGGATCGATTTTGATTTAGTCTTGGCCATGATTCATTTTGGATAGTCAATTATGTTTGTTGTTCTTCATTCAATTCATGTGTGTGTTCTGGTTATTGCTTGATTGATCTGAAGTGTTAAGGCAGGTAGAGTGGGCTGTAGAAGGTTTTGTGGTAAATGAATTATTGACTAATTCAATTCAAATGGACAGACGGATTGGGCTTGGTTACAATAATTAATTGATTCAGCTGTTGGATGGGCCTGCAGTATGGGCCTTTGATTAAATTAATGAAATCAGTTGCAGACGGCAGTATTGGACCGAATGGGATTTTGGACCTGGACTCAAATTAACTCATTCGGATTCAGACGGACCTGGCAGTTTGGACTAATGACTTAAATTAATTCCTTAAGGGGATTAAAAATAAATTGAGGCATTTAATTAATTTTTATAAAATTAATTATTTGTTTCCTGCGATAATGAGAGGTATGGACAAGTGTTCTCGTTTGCAGATACTACACTTGAAACCTCTGAGCAGTCCAAACCAATAAAATCCAACAAGAAAAATAATAATAATCTAAAGGATTGTTATTTTAAATTTAATTGTGGGTGACAATTAAATTAAAAGATGATTATTTTAATTTAATTGTTAGGCAAACAATTAAATTAAAATATTTTGTGTTGGATAAATGGTTCAGGGGAATTAATGTCAGTTCATTCCGGGTTTCAGATAATTAGTGACGTGGTTGCGATCAGTGTCAGAGTTTCTGATTTTCCAGTCAAGGTTACAGAAGATTGTAGATAACGGTACGGACTACACTGGGCAACCATAAGACCCGTTTTTGGCCTAGGACTTAGGATTACTAAGTGTAGGAATTTAAATACATGACGTATTTATTTCTTTCTTCATCATAATACAAATACATGACGTATTTATTTCTTTCTTCATCAGAATGCATGTTTGTACTGTGCCTTTGCATGATTACCTGTTATGTGCCTGTATGTGAATTACGTGCTTGTTAAGTCATTTGGGTTAAATGAATCTCGCATGTAATCTGGAATCGCATGTAATTTGGTAAGCCTGTTGGAAACCGAGCCTGTGACGATCATTCCTTGACTCGGACCAACATAAAGGCATATTAAGAAGTGGAAACCAACGTGATAATTTAATGACGATTAGATCATCTCATTAAAATGGTTAATCACGTAAAGTGGAAGATAGAGTGACGACCAAATTTCCCCTTTGGGCTGATCACCATAGGGATTAAAATCCACCCGCAAGAGGTGATCCCTTTTGCGTTATATTTTATTTAGCCTGTTCCACTCCTCGGGGTCGCTCCCTTAAAGGAGGTTTACCGGTAATTTAGGGATAGAAGTAGGGAAGGTGTCGGTGGATCCCGCACTTTTCTAATTTTCCATTGGGGATGGTGTCGGTGGATCCCGCTCCCTCTTCCATTTCAGTGCTTTGGTGTACTGGGTCGAAGATGGGTGATTCCACTCAACTGTACCTTAGCATACCTTATTTCTGGCAGTGGGTCGGTTGGTGGAAACCACTCGCCGGCTATGGTCATTACCCACTCTACTTTCTGTGTGCAACACTTAACTGTCCAGAAGATTATTGCTTTACAGTCCTGTATATCGATTGGCTTTATACGTTTATCCATTGTATGGTTAAGTTGATTGCTTCAATGGTGTTCATGTTGCATTGTGATCTGCTACATGAAACATATCCCTGGTTATTACTCATGTTGCATTTCGATCTATTATCTAAGGCGTATTAATGGATTTTATTCATGTTGCATGGTGATCTGTTGCAAGAAAGGATTTTGAAACCACTGAGGTATATCTTAGGGGTATTCTCAGTGTGACATACATGGCATATTGATCTATGTATTAATTTCCATAACCTTTGAGACCGCAGAGCATATTCTGCCTAACGGTTCTTTCTTGGGTTGCATTTGAGTTTGATTTAAAACCCCGAGACACTTCACAGTCGCTGATCATGCGTTCAAGGCTCTTGCCCTGAGCTGTAGCCAAACTATGGTTGTGTCTAGGGTGAACGGTTTGAGAGAGGATATTGATTTATAAACCTACATGGTTTCGAGTAAAAGGGCATTGGATTTTAAACCCTCTGAGTGCATTACGGAATGACCTCAGGGTGGAACTCACTCATGATCATATTCATGTGCATGTTTGTGTATGTTCCGTACTTAGTCGTTTCGACTAACTGTGCTTTATGCATACATGTGTAAAGTGTCCTGAGGACATACCTCCAGGCCACTAGTTCACGCGGGTAAGGCTATGCCTTTGGGTTTTGTGAGGACGAGAGGATATAATTGTTTAATTGGTGACGTGTTGTATTTCAGTTATCTACATATGTCTGACCTTTATTTTCCCCATGTCCTTTTGTTTATCGGCTTGTATTAAATAGTCGAGTCCCGGGCGTGGGACAATGTCGTTTCATTTGTAATAAGATCTTCCTATTAGATTATGTGACTTGGGTGACTGACTATTTCTAGGTTTAGGATTCAGTATGTTGAGCTGTGATCAGAGGAGACTAGCTTCCTGAAATCCAGCGTACTCTAATAGGAATAGGAAACATGGTTAGCCTGAGCACCGAGCTTACTAAGGGTTAGGTCATAGAACCCAAGGTAAGTTAGGTGTGGCAGTAACATCATCCGGTTACGGGAATTGGGGTGTTACAATTAGCCACCTCTTGAAGTCGCTTGGCTGCTTGCTCATTCATCCCACTGGCTGGGACGACAGTCGGCTCTGCTGGCTATTCCTGCATCGCGACTTCCACAGTCGCTTGAGATTGGTTTTAGGCTTGTGGTTGCTCTTGGGCTAGCACCTGGGCCTATGCTTGTGCGAGACCTTCCTTCCGTCGTTCGCGGATTTCTGAAATGAACTTAAGGGCGATCATTTTCCTTCAATTGGCTCTGGAAGCCTCTTTCCTTTTTGTCAGCGTTTCTTGGATGTCGCCGAATCTCGCAAGAACTTTCTCTTCCAAGCGAGTTGCCTATTTGATTTGACCTTGCATTGTCTACATATACTGCATCTTGTCTTCTTCATTCAATGTCGCATATATGCGGGGGTCCCGTCTCGTCTTGGGTCCTTCAAAGTTTTCCATGAGGCGAAGTTCTCGACCCAAATTGCTGAACCAACAGTTTTCACGTTACGACGCATATTTATGCTTCCAAAATCTGCCTCGTAAACAGGAGAGTGCATGGCAATCAGATCTTCGTAGGTCACTGGGGCAAAGATTTTGTCCCAATCCATTCTCTTCTGGGGTGGCGGGACTGTGCTTACTTCACCTTCAGCTATTTCATCCCTCAATGCCCTCTCTTGAGGAGTTGGCAATGTTGGTTGGCGGGGTTCTGCTACTCGTGCTTTCTCCTGATCCCGTGGTGGCACTGGGTTCTCTTGTCAAGGCATTTTCCTTCACACTACCAACTCCTCTTGTGTCTTTTCATCAGACGAAGACAAGACATTAATATCTGGTTCTGGTGCTGGGGCAGCTATTTGGTCAACTGGTGGGCGAGATGCAATGGGGACGACTTCTAATGGGGCCTGTGATGGTGACCCTTTTGTGACTGCTTTTCGTTGCCCCTTTTTTGATTGCTTGACAACCTCATGGACTTGTTCTTCATCAGAAATTGGAGTCGCTCGTTTCTTGGGTTTACTTTGTCGCTCTATAGGTAGTTTCCCTTTTCCCTATTTCGTAGCTTCTGGTGAAGTTTTGGTTTTTGGCACATTTTCCTCTTTATCTTCCCATCCCATCAACTTTCGCCAGTCAGATGTTCCTTGGAGGGGCCCAAGCATCTGTAAGGTCTTTTCATCTTCGCTTACCTCAACACCATTTGCAATGCACAGTGCCTGTATGAGTTGAGGGTGGCCAAAAACCTCTAACTTGTTTCCTCTGCCCTGAATCCCCTTTTGACTACGATGTTCCTGTGGCCGCTCCAGTGATAGCGATCAGCTGTTCTGTTGCTTGCGAACCTGTAAGTGTCATAAGGCTTCCCTTATGGTGTCGGTCTCTTTGTAACTTTTGGCATATTGCCTGACACTTTGTCTTCGAGGTATAGTTGCACTTTTTGCGGACCTTGAGGGTAGGTCAAGAAATCTTCCATCGTGTCCTTGCTTGCGATAAGTATGAGTGACAACTTTTGCCTTCTGCCATCGATGCTAATGTACCCTACCAGTTCGGGTATGAATGGCTCTTGTCTTGGGCTTGTTGGCGGGCTTTGATCCTCCGCCTCTTTGCTTTCCAACTGCAGTGTCCTTTGGACTTTGGCCATCATTTCCTCAGGTATTTTCTTTTGCGAGCTTGGATTAAATTCGCCGGTTGTGTAATTGTCAATGGCCTCTTCCAATTCTACTTAGCTAGGCTCGGGTTGTAGAGCTTGATCTTTCCTTGATTCCTCAAGGGCGTATGTCAGCTGGATTCGACAAGTGCTTTGGTGATCTAGATCACCTCTTCCTCAGTGTAGTATTCATTCGGCCCTCCAATCAACTTGTATGTTTTGGGTCCTGCACTAGCTAACTCTTTCTGCAACTTCTCGCGATACTTCGCATCCTTATTCCTCTCCCTTGTAATGGCCTTTTTTCAATTCCACCTCTTGCCAATACTCCCCGTGTGATTTCTTTGTCCCGTCTGTTCTGTACCAAGAAACCCTTTCCTTGTTAGGTAAAATAACTTGATTTTTAGCGGTCTTTATTGCTTTTATCCTCTCGCTGTGAGCTTTTGCTCTTTGGTCGACCCTTTCTTTCGCTTGGAACCTACCACCTCTGCTTGCTGTTTAGTAGATAACTGCAATTGTCTTCTTTATCCCTGTCCACCTCCTGCAAGCCAATTATCGGAACCTGGTGGGATCATATTTTTCCATGAGAAATCAAGTTCTTCAAAACTGTAACACCAAGCCATTACTGGATTTTTTTGTAAAACCTGGGCATACCCTTGCAACTCTTCAAGGGTTAAGGTGGTGTTGGGATTTTTTCTCAAATATTCATCGGGATCAAAATGTGGGATACCAACGATCTTATCCTTCCCTTTGTGTCCTTCATCAGACTGGGGAGTAGGGTTTGGATTAAAAGGTGAAGGCTCCATTTGAAAATCAAATTCGAGGGTTTTGAAAAATCTTTTAAAAACCAGTTTCAAAATTCCGAGAGAGGGGAGTTTTGAAAACACCTTTTCCAGAAGCAAGAGAGAAAGAAGAATGGAAATTGTTACCTGGAATCGTTCCTACGAGATATTCGAAAAACGTTTGTGTGCCCAAAATGCTTTGAAAGAAAATTTTTGAAAAAGAATGGAGTTTGAGAGACAAATGGGTTCAAAATGAATG
>MAYD01526837.1:0-11310 GCA_001909325.1 Ruellia speciosa
ACATGCGATGCAAAAGAAACGTCCTACACTAGGATGCAATCCACTCGGGAACCCAACCCCCAATCATGCCGCTGCGCCTCCAGGAGGATCTATAAAACAAACAAGGGGTCAGTACGACGTACTAAGCAAGGGAATACACGAGAAGGGAAACGGAGTTAACGAACAGTAATAAGTCATGTATAAGAATGAATAACGAATGGAAAGTGAGTAAAACATCACACCGTACCATACCGGTGCTTCAGCACAAGAATACACGAGTGCACATGATGCATGGCCTAACATACACCTATCTACCCTATATGCATATGCAAGAGAAATGCCTAGGCCGGCGTCTACCTAAGAGTCCCTGCCTCTACCGGCGGATCATGTCTTTACCTGCATAATGTGAGAGATGCCTCAACCGGCACAATATGAGGGATGCCTTTACCGGCATCATGTAATGCACGGGCCGACTTTACCGCCAAGCCCATGGTGGAAATGCTCATGCGATCATCATATCACGAGGCTTGCCATAGCCACATACCGGCCCATGGTATCATGCAAAGCAACCTACGTCTAGGTTCACATGCATACGTCTAGCCTATATGGTTCTCAACAACATGTGCATTGATACAATTTTATCAAGTCGTGCAAGACCTCATTTACGTATAATTATCACAATTTGGGTCCTCATGCTCCCAAATCATTTTAACCATTTATGGATTCAAGTCATCAATTCATATGCTAGGTTCGCAAGTCAGTTTGATTCATTATCATGCCATGTTTCACATGCATATCACCACACAAGTCCCGATTATACACCCTAACATGCCAACTAAGTTCACGTCATAAATCCAGTCTTAAATTACGCAAAAGGGAACAAGGACACATCGACAGAATCGCCCGGCAGCTAACTGCCGGACGCGCGGTCCACCGCGTGGTCCTTAAGGACCGTGCGAGGTCTAGAATGGGCAGCGCCTGCCTGGCGCGGTCCTTGCGTGCGGTCTTCGGGACCACGCCCGAAACCGAGCGCGCAACGGGTCTGGAACAGCGCACCGAAAGTTGGAAAAAGGCACACGCACAAGAAAAGTTCAATGTAAACCCTTGCCTTGGTCACGAGATGGTTTCTAGCGAGTCCAAATCCACCCAAAGCTTGTGGGATGACCTCAACGACCGAGAACCCTAGAAATACAAGGAGTCGACAATGAGCAAGACAACCCCAAAAGATGGGTTCTAAGGATTTCGGTAAGAAAACGGCACTAAGGCTTACCTCAAAAGCTTTCGAACGAAACCCTAAAGTCAGGTTGCAAGGCTTCCCACGACACCCCAAGCTTCCTAGCTACACTAGCAAGAACACCACCATAACTTCAACACCACCAACAAGAACCGAGAACAAAGGAATGGGAGATGGAAACCTTACCTTAGAAACCCGAAAGGAACTTGAACACCCAAGCTCCACAAGACCCCCACAAGCCATCACTCACACTCTTGAGAGTTCTCCCCAAGCTACAATGCAAGGAAGAGTGGAAGAATGAGACAAATGGGGCTGGACAAGGAGTGGGAGCCGGATTTGAAAGCTGGGTGCACGAAACGAGGAGCCTAAAGCTGCAGAATCGCTCCTGCAAAAGCTGCAGGCCGCTCGACGCCCAGAACTCGCTCGGGCTGGTTGGGGCTCGGGCTGGGGCTTTACAATGGGTCTTGACTAGAGACCGCAATTAGCCAGAGTCTCTATTTGGGGTGAACTTCTGTGTGTAAACTTCATGGGTGTGGATAGGTGCTGCAAGAAGAAGCGTTTGTGGGACTCAAGAACGAATACCAATGAACGATAGTCTTCCTGTTGAGTTGACAATAGATCGGGTGAGTTTTTTTGTCTCAAATAATCGGTCCACATATGGCTCAAGAATCGCACATGAAGGGTCAATCGAGTGGTGTGTGAGTGGTTTAACAAGCAGTTGATGTAACAATTAATGTTAAGCACTGTTGAGTGTAATCAATGCGTTGTATCGAACTAGGGTGCAGGGTAATTGAGTAGCATAGGAATACTGGCTCATATAATTGCCATGGGTGTAGGATAAAGAGATGAAAAGAAATGGGCTGAGGAGCCCAACTTAAAGAATAGAGACTCGGGAGGCCAATCCATAGAAGAGATAAGATAAAAAATAAGTTATATTTAAGAAAGAAATTGCTGGAACTTAACTTGCAAAAAATTAACTTGCTAAAAGTTAAAAAACAGAAAGTAAATGCAGAATGTAACTTGTTAGGAGTGTAAAACTGCAAGAGTGTAATGGAAAGTTGTAAAAAGCCGTGAAAGTGAATGTGCAGAGCATAAAAGAAACCAATAATGCGCTTGGATGTAAACAAAGTAGTAAATTGCTGAAAAGTAAAAGGATATGAGTTTTAGGAGTTTTATCCCGTCGGGTGCGTATTGTCTCCATATTGAACTATTCTATTTATCTTGTGAAAAAATACAATATTTATTGCTGCAAGAAAGTAACTACCGACTTGGGCAGGGGCACAACTGTTGGCGAACAGACATATAAAAAATCCTACATAAGTAACCTACTTTATATGCTTTTACTTGGACGATTTCATTGGCCTCTCTATGCTGCAAAACCATCAAAGAAACCGTGATTGAACTGATGACATCATCTTTGAGAGATTGAGAGTCTCGATTGGTGCTATCTCAATTACATAGTGGAGCATGTGGTCAAATTAAGGCCAGGAGAATGACCTATAGAGCAGAGGTCGAGGACACTAGTCTTGGCTATTAATAGTAAGATTGAGCCTATCGAAGGGGTCAATGGTCAAGGTCTGGCTATACCAATCTTGTAGACCTATGTTATCAGAAGGAAATATTCTCAAATTGAGTCTTAAGAAGCTCTTCTATGGTGGGAATGGCAGATCAAGGCTGGGCTATACCCATCCTATGAACTGTAGGCTATCGAGTGTGGGAAACTTTGTCTCGATCGCTTGATAATGATATACTTCACCTGTTCCTAAAGTGTTCTTGGCCAAGGATTACCTCGGATGGCCGTTTGTGCATTGGAACTGTAAGATTTGGGGCTCAAGAGGCATATGAGACTTAGATTTTGGCTTATTTTCAACCCTTCATTGAGTCTTGTGTTCATACCTCTCGATCAAGTATGGTCAATGTTTGAGCGCTAACCAATTCTCAATAGCATTTATTCTCCTTGCGAGCTTGTCTCGGTTGGGCTCATACTTGAGTACTAAAGTCCTCTGAGGTTCTAAGGCTCCAAGTACCAAAATCCTTCGAGGCTCTAAGATTCCAAGTACAAAGTCTCCCGAGGCTCCAAAGTTCCAAACCAAAGTCCCCCGACTCCAAGGTTCCAAGTACTAAAATTTCTCCGGACTCCAGGGTTCCAAATACTAAAATCTCCTGAGGCTTCAAGGTTCCAAGTACCAAAGTTCCATAAGGATCCAAAATTCCACGTACCAAAGTTCTCTGAGGCTCCAAGGTTGCAAGTACCAAAGTCCCACTGGGCTTTAAAGTTCCTAGTACCAAAGTCCTTAAGGTTGCAAGTATCAGAGTCCCACGGGGCTCCAAAGTTCCTAGTACCAAAGTCCTCCTAGGCTCTAAGGTTCCAAGTACCAAAGTCCTGGTTCCAAGGTTTCAAGTACTAAAGTCTTTCAAGGCTCCTAGGTTAGTGGGTTATAAGGTTCAAGGACCTGTTACAAAATTTATGGATACCTTTCAGGCCAATTAGTGGCTAATGGATTCTTTTCAATAGTAAAATTGTTCTTTTAATTCTGAAAAGTGGGTACTTGGGGGTCAAGACTTGTGCTAGCGTAAAAGGATGATTGGGGAGGATTAAAGGGAGACGAATCGAAATCCAAAATCAAATTTCCTTGTTTATCTTTAGATTATAGCTAGTTTTACTTTTTTTAAAGTTATTTTCTTGTAATTTCAATTTGTGCAATAGTTCTAGTCTAATAGTTAATTCTCAATCTCTTCCGAGTCTAGTACATAAACAAGATCTATCCTTATAATTTTTCGAATGTGGTGATTTATATAAGAATATTCATTTTTGGATAATTTGGCTCGCTCAGCACTTAGTCTAGACTTGAATCCATATATTTTGAATAACAAATTTGGCACACCTAGTGGGACACGAGCGGAATACCCATATCTGCTTATTTTCGCAATTGCTACGAAAGTCTGATTGGCAACGACTTGAGGTTCTAGACAGTGGTGAAATCCACTGTGTCATTTTAGGATGCCTTAATTCCTTCCTCCGAAAGAGTTCTGAATACTTTTAAAGAAATAAATGATGAACGAGTTCGTACATGCTTTTATGAAACATTTCCTAAAGGCATGAAATGAATCCGGTCAAAGGTCAGTCAGAACAAGTATGGCCGATCCAAGTGACGAAGAGCCTATGAGTGGCTTAGATGAAAAATAAAAGAAGATACATAGTTCATTTTTTTCCAATTTCCTATGATAATAGTTGAGCAAGAAACCCAAGGGGGTAGCCCTTGGTTCCCACAAAAGGAATTAATCTTGTGGGGACCTCGCCTATTATTCAAAATATTTTGAATTATTTTTCCCATCATGACTTTTTTGTTCCTAAAAAAGGTCTAGGAGGCAAGTAAAAAATTACGTGGTACCTAATTTACGTGCCAATTTGTCAATAGGCTAAATAACCATGGCCGTTTCTCGGTGAAATATGAACAATTGATTGACGAGCTAGTTGAAAATTTTGTGGTCGACTGGAAAAGATGAGAGGCCAATATTTAGTGTTTGTGTCTTATTGGCAAATAGTAACAAGTTTTATTTGTAATGTGTCACTAAAAATAAAGATTATGTAGGTAATTCAACAATTAAAAATTTAGGTTTGGATCCAATAATAAAATTAGGTTGGGGTGAAAGGGGTAAGTCCATATGTGATCCAAAAAGGCATAGGAAATGAAAGTTGGGCCTACGGCTTCAACTTATGCAATATAAGATCTAGTGCATAATTTATTTAAATAGCCAAAAAGTTGTAATGCTAAAAATAGTACAATAAAATATAAACTAAAATTACCGAAGAGTCTAAAAGATGTATGAAAAAGTGTGCGTTCGTCACAAAGGCCAATGAATTGACCAAGATAAAAAGGTCTAAAAGTTATTATGCCAAAGACATAGCAAGTTCAAAGTGTTAAACCCACCATAATAGCCAACAGGTTGGCCAATAAAATTAATTCACTTGATCTGGGTTATTGCAAGCATGTTGGAAGTTTCTCTTGAAAAGGTTGAAACTTGATCATACAATGGCTCCAACTTTACCATTGGCCTCCAGATTTTCTTTCTTGAGATAGGAAGAAAGACCACTAGAAAAGTGTTTTCTTTCTCATCATCATCTAAGACGACTGCCAAGGAAGGCTTCGGATTGTTTTTAAGGCATCGGTTTATTTCTTCCATATCAGACGAAACAAGGACATGAAAAGTTTTGGGAAAGCCTTACCATACACGATTTTAGCCAAATCAAGTCGGTGTCCATATTGGCCAATTGTGTACTTGTCCATAGAGCAACGACGTTGATATGCTCTAGAACCAAGCGCCGTTTTTGAGCTTCATCATCTTAATCCTTCAATATGGGGATAGTGTCGTAAGGCCTCTTGAATATGCTCTGGGCCTCCCTTCGAAGGTTAACGGAATGATTCCAATATTCCAATAGATCCATTATTAGGGTAGAAGGATGCTCTGGTGAGTCGAGGGTGTTTGGACTTGAGGGAACAAAAGGGGAGTAATGAAGGATTATGCTCTTCTCCTTGATTAGGATTTTGAGCCATTGGAGTGAAGCAAGTTGAAAAATTATGTCTTGATTGATGGAGAAGAGTTAGAAAAAAAATTGAATTTAAAGGAAAAAAATTATTTTAAATTTGGGAGGATTTTAAAAAAAAAAGAGAATTTTTCGCCTTAATTGATTCTTGAAAAATCAATAATTTCAAGAAATAATTTTATTTGAAATCTTATCCCAGCAAGAATTTCGTGCAATTTCAGTCTTGTTTTTAAATTCGACTAAAAGCACGAGGGCAACATCTGTTAACCTAGCCAAAAAATAGTTTGGGTTTAAATTATTTGGACGCCCAAAACATCTAATAGGCTTGTGTCAAGGCCCACATAAAAAGTCTGATGTAAAAATTAGATTGAAAAAAGGGACTCACAAACAGAAGCTAGGGATGAAAATGGGCCAAACGAGGCAAACCCATGTGGCAATCCCGGCTTGCCCAAATGTGGGGGAGCTTCCTTTGGGGGCTCGCCTAATGGGGTGCAAGGTCCCCCCAAAGGTTCGCCCAATATGGGCGAGCCCTTTTATTCCCGAATAGAAATTTTATTCAAATTTACTTTTAGTTTGGTATTCAAAGATATATTCTGGGAATTGAAGAAGATTTGCTCCAAGGTTTGAAAATTGGTCAGGACTTACTTTGGTTTAGGGTCTGTGGGTACTAAAGTGCCCTAAGGTTTCAAGTACCAAAGTCTTTCGAGGCTCCAAGGCTCCGAGTAGCAATGTCCTCTAAGGTTCCAAGGCTCCGAGTACCAGAATCCTCCGAGGCTCCAAGGTTCCATGTACTAGAGTCCCTTGGGGCTCGAAGGTTCCAAGAACCAAAGTCTTTTAATGCTCTAAGCTTCTAAGTACCAAGGTCCTTCGAGGATTCAAGGTTCCAAGTAACAAAGTATTCCGAGGCTCCGAGGTGCATGGGTTCCAAGGTTCGAAGATTTGTCACAAAATTTATGGAGGCCATTAAGTGGTCATTTATGAAAATTAGTGAGGCCAATTAGTAGCCAACAAATTTTTTTCAACAGTAAAATTATGCATTTAATTTCAGAATGTGGGTACTTGAGGGCCTAGACTTGCACCAGTATAAAAAGAGGATTGAGGAGGGATAAGAGGAGATGAATCAAACCTAAAATAATATTCCCTATTTATCTTTAGTTTCTAGCTAGTTTTTTTACTTTTTACAAGTTATTTTCTTGTAATTTCTATTTATGCAATGTCTAAGGCAAGAGACTTTGTTGAGCCTTGATCAGTACACGCTTTTATTTAAGTCAATGCTCAAGCCTAAAAAAGGATTTCTAAGTCAAGATGTTGGATTAGTATCACCAACGCTTGTTCTTGTCCTTCCTTCTATCTACCAGTGTGGGAAGCTCAAACTCAAGCCCTTTAGCATCAAAATGAAAATGACTAACTATTGTACCGCCCAGACTTCTAGGGTTTACTTCTCTTTGGATATCCCTTCTTTTCCTAAGTTAGCACGATATGCCTCCATTCCTTGTTTTAATGCTCATTACTTCTATTCCACCATTCTCTTTCTAACAGAATAAAGGTAGGCTAGTGTCAGCATCATTGGATACAACAACTGAAAATGAACCTCTCAGTAAGCCTTGAAGAGTGAATTGTCTTAGGTTTTTATTATTTCTTTCTTCTTCCTTCTGTTAGGTTATGTTCTTTCAAGGACTCCTTTAGGTTAAAGGGATTCAATTACAGAGTGCTTTCACGTGTGGATAAAGATGCGCATAGAAGTAACGAGCATTTTTAGTAAGGCTCACCAGATTTAGCGGTGGAGAAAGGTGGAACTTTGACACGAGCAATTGCGTAGTCTACATCTCATTCTAACTTGAATCCGTACTTTGTTGTTGGAATTTTCCTTTGACCGATTGTTGTGGTAAATAAGGATTTGTTACAAAATTTATTGAGGCCGTTTATGGAAATTAGTGAGGCCAATTAGTAGTCAACAGATTCTTTTCAACATTAAAATTGTACGTTTAATTTCGAAACGTGGGTACTTAATGGCCAAGACTTGCGCCAATATAAGAAGAGGATTGAGGAGGATCAAGGGGAGATGAATCAGAACTTAAAATAAATTTTCTTATTTATCTTTAGCTTTTAGCTAGTTTTATTTTTTACAAGTTATTTTCTTGTAATTTCCATTTGTGCAATAGTTTTACTATAGTAGTTGTAATTTTCAATTTTGTCCGAGTCCAATACGGATACAATATGTATCCTTGTAATTGTCTGAATTTGGTGGTTTATATAAGAATTTTTATTTTTCAATAATTTGGCACACCCAACACCTAATCCATATTTGAATCCGTATTTGTTAGATAACAATGAAATATAATTTTTTAAAAAATTGAAATGGGGACCATTTTAACTTTTACACATTCAAGAAATGACTAAATTAAAACATGATGGTGTCTCAAACTTATCAATGGTCTTTCTTTCTATTTTGCTCCCTCGTTTACGTCGTGTTCAATTCATTACACACACACACACACACTATATTTTTCACTGCCAACAATTTACATGTTATGTAATCATCTTGGTCCCTCGTCATTTATGTGAGTTTACATTAAATTTAAAAAATAATTTGTTACACATGGAAACGGAACTTTGCTCATTTTATTTATAAATGAATATTTTAACCACCCAATCACATCATTATTTATTATATATATATAATTTATTGTTTGATAAACACATTAAAGTGTATTTCGTATAACAATATTGTTAACATTATGATTGAAAGGACGACCGCGACTGTCATGAGCTACTGTCATATGAGATATCTTGCACTTACTAGGTCAACGTTAGTCAAACTGGTTTTCTAACTACGGTCGAAGATGTCACTGTACTAGCGGCTCACAGGAGGGAAATGCAAAGGCCGTTGGCATCAAGGGATATTCGATTGCCAAGTTTCTATTGGTCGATTGTGGAAGAGAATAGTCTGGGGTTGTTGAGGAATCAATAACTGTCGATAGAAGATGGTGTTGGATGGTTACAATATCACAATTTCATGAAGCAGTTATTGAAGAAACTGTTCGTAGCTTGTAACCGTTTGTATTTAAGGTGTATATATTGTAGGGTTTTTATAGTTTCAAGGTCTGAAAAGCTAGATCATATATCAATGTAATTTAATTCTCTTTTTTTAATAAAATTTTCTTAAGTTTTTAGAATATGTTCTCCTCTCAACTTCTAAGATGTTTGTTGGTCATTCGGTTTATCTTTTGAATCCAAAAAATTATTTCTGTTGCTGAGAAACCTTAAGCATTTAGTTTTGTTTAAGGTCTTGAATATTTACTCGTGCTCAAGTGGATACCTTGTATAGGTTGTGTTTAGGGAAAGTTGTACCCAGACGAGTAGTTCCAAATCCTAGGAGAATGACGAAGCCACCTGCACCAACAAAACCCCAAGTAAGTTGACAAGATTTGTCGATGACGATGAAGGCTTGCAAGTCACTACAGAAGGAGGACAGGGGATCTGTGTCTTGAAGGTCGTAAATCCTCTTGCGGTTGGTAATCAAAATGCCATGATTCCCCTCAGGGGATTGCAAGAGCCTTTAATTTTTATAGGAACCTTACTGCACAAGATATCTAGAACCAATGGATACCATTCACTGAGACAATGTGAGCATACTTACAACAAATTTTCCCTAGGTCCAGCAGCGTTGGCTGACCTACGACCCATGTTGATTATTTTAGCCCAGGCTCTCAACAAGGAACTTGTTCATCTTAGGAGTCGGGGTATCAATAACCAATCTATGAGGTGATCGTATGATGTTTCATATGGCCCTACCTGTGGAGTTTAGTACAGTTATTATAACCCAGGATCGTATTACCATGCACTCAGTACATATCACCAAATGCAAAGGCCATTTACACGGCCCTAGGCACCAAATGTATCGGCACTCCAACTAGGTAATGAAGTGAATATTAACAACTTGGTTGTCGATATAATAGAAAATCAATATGGTGACCAATTAAGGCCGAGTGGATGGCCTGTGTGCCGAAAGTCGTTTCCCTAGTGGGTCGAGCAAAAATATCTACTGTCAAAAGCACGTGCTTCCGACTTCACCACTGTTTCTAGTGATGATCATTGCTGCTCTATAATAGAGCACATTCACGACCTAATGTGGCAACCTAGCTGTTAATCCTTATTATAAATTACAATTATTTGGTTTATCTTTGACAGGATTGACATTCTCTTTGTATGATGCACTAGTTTTCGATTCGATTGAGCATTGGGAGGCCATGGAGCGCCTTTTTCACAACAGGTTGTTTAGCCCTGCTCCAGAGATTTGCCTAACTGATATGATGGATATCAAACAAACTCTATCAGAGCTGGTGGCTGATTTTATAGAAAGGTTCAACTGGATGAGAGCAAGTGCTCAACGACCCTCCGAGAGAGTGAGTTGGCTAAAATTGCAGTGCGAAATCTGAATCCAAAATTAAAATATATGTTGACGACTCAAAGTGTAGTTGACTTAGCCCATCTGTTGGGTAAGGCCACTAAGCTGGAGCGGCTCCATGATGAGGATAGCAAGGCTGATAGACAGTTGAGGTAACATGGTCATATTTTGGCCATGGAAATTATGTCCAGTGAAGAGGAATCAGATGATGGAACTGGTAACCAAAATATTGCTGACATGTGTCTGGCCGAACTGGGAGACAGCTAGCCATATGTCTGCAAGGCCCTCTGGCCTTCCACGATCCGTATTTAGGGTCGAACACGTGCCTGTAACTTTTGACACTACTAAGGCCGATGAAATATTTGATGAGTTGATGACAACAAGATTGATTATAGTACCTAAGGGGAGACCAGTATTGACTGATGAGGTATTGAAGGATGTGAAACGATTCTTCAAATGGCGCAACTTCCGAAATCATTTGATAGGGAAATGCTACAACTTTCGGGAGATTATACAAAAGACATTTATTCTAGCCACTTGAAGATGTTCAAGTAGATGAAAACTAGTTTCCTAAAGTGGGAATGTGCATGGTTTTCCCACAGCTTTTTGGGGCTGGTGACGACGACTAGAATCCCCCATCAAAATCGAAAAGGTGGGCCGATGAAGCGATGGATGAAGACTTTCCCCCACTGACCAAAATAGATAGGGATAAGGAGAAGGTGGTGGAGAAAAATGCAGTTGGGGTAGAAAAGCAAGTTGGTGGCGGTTTTATGGGGTATGCTTGGAAAATGGTTCACCAACTGTTGGTGAATGAAGGTGACCGAGTATTCACTTTTCGTCAAAATGATCAGCCTAAAGATTATGAAGGCAGCAGTCAGTGACCCTTTCAAAAGAATACTGATGGATATGAAAGTTGAAACCTCAACTCCAACCCCAACCGCAACCACATAAAATTGAGATTACACAACTAGTAGCTGAATTAACGGCTCCTGCCCTGGGTCGAGTCAGTTTAGTGCCCAGCTTGACGTTAAATTATTAAAAAAAACTAGTATAATTAGGTAAGAATGCATGTCTAATTTATTAATAGAAAAGGGCATAATGTCCTAATTATTAAGGTGACAATACTACACACACACACCTGTC
>MAYD01527614.1:0-20784 GCA_001909325.1 Ruellia speciosa
TATTTAATTTTTTTATTTTTTAACTTAATAATATTTTTGTAAATTTTTTAAATTTTAGGAGTAAAATAGCAAGTGAGTAATTAATAATACCTGCTATATTCACAGTTAACCAATATACTGGTTAATGAAAAGACAAATATACCCTTTCCTAAATATAAATCGTACGTCTAAATTTTGATCCCGATACCCACAAGGCATAGCTGCAGTCTTGACTTTCTAAACAAAGACACTTTATTGTTTTGTTCTCAAAATACAATACCGTTTCTATCGAAATTTCAATCCATCCTCCATCTATATACTACTATATTTCTACAAGCACTTGGATGATTGGATCCACCTGCATTCTCAATTTTATCCAAGGATTTTCACAGATCTCCCACCATTCACCGAATCCAGGTCTTTCCGTTTTTCTTCTCCAAGGAATGGCTGCTGTATTGCGATTCTGTTCTTTATAAATAAATTTCTCCCCAATTTGGGTTTTTGAATATGGAATACGTCAGAAAAAAAATTGCAAGTTGCCGATGGGGTTTTCAATTTTTAGAGGCCGTCATATTCATATTTTGAATACATTTTCTAATATCGATTACGTCAGAATAAAATTGCAGTTGCGGCTGGGCTTTCAATGCGCTTATTACATCTGATTGTTAATAGTTTTGCATTATGCATGATTTTTTTAGTGGTAGTATCCTTTTCTTTTTTTTTTACTGATTTTAGTGCTTACGAATTTTGCTCTTCACTTGTTAATGCGCAGAATGCAAAACCACTAAAAGTGCTCGTAATTTTGCTTTCAATTCAATACTATGCAAAATTGCCTATCCATTTGCATTCATTAGACCTCAAATTGTAGGGTTGCACTAAACATTTCATTAGGTTGTTTTGAATTTTGCAATGTTATTGTTGGGTGTTGAATAGAAGGTCTACTTCCAAAGCACCAGAAATTTTCCTGTTTGAAATTATTGTATTGATTGATTTGGTTTCAGTCTTCAGATTTCCAAGAGACCTGAAAATTGTTGTACAAATATCTGGTGAACGCCCCGTGCTTTTACATGCCCATGTTTCTCATAGGAAACCACTGAGGTTTGTGTTGGATTGCTGGTCCTGAGGAGGAGTGTACATAAGAATATGAAGGGTGGATATTCCTTTAGATTTTGGGGACGGCAATCATCTTTTACTATGGCTGTCCTTGTCTTCACGACTATATTCTTTTGGTCTTGGGAGAACAACCCGCAGCTGGTTAATCTATTATCCAAAGAGGAGCCCTTCATAATGAATACCCCAGGTGTTGTTATTTATCATGAATTCGTTTTGCTACAGTCCCCATATGGATTAATCCCATACGTTTTTGTTGTATTAAAATTGATATAGAAATAGAATGTCTCTTCCCTATTAGGGGCACTCTACTTGATGTGTTTCCCTTGTCTTTAATAGAGTTGATTGGCTAATCTCCTTGGCCAAATAGTTCATGAAGAGTTTAGGCATTAACAAATTATTTCCCCGAATTGAAGATTTACTTCTGTTTTATAATATCAATGCAGTTGCTTCTCCAAGAAAATGCAAACAAAATTTTCTGTTTTAATGTATATCAGATTGAGGCATGAGATTTTCATATAACTCACTGAGGTTTGGAAGTAAATCAAAATCAAAACCTCAATCCCGAAGGCTATGATTAGATGGGTGGATTTTGATTTGGGATAGGATTTGGTCTATTTCAAGTTTATTTTGTTGTGTTGCAATGATAACATTTTACACGGTTATATTGATTATAAAGTGTAGTCCTGGTCACTCACCTGAAATCTACGTCTGGTTCCAGATCTTTTTGCGGATGATTCTGCTGAATCTTCATTGTTAATAAATCCCAAGGAGAATTTCAAGAAGGATTCAAATTCAAAGTTTCCAGAAAGTAAGACAGTTGAAAAAGCTGCAGAACATCTTGACAGTGCCAACATCCTTTCTGCTGAAATGAAAGATGAGAACACGGTTTTGCCCTCATCTGTGCAGAAGGAAGGTATATTCTGTTTTATCATTGTTAAAATCATATAGAAGTTTCTCTGCAGTTGGAAATTTCCTTTCCCTACGGAGCAAGCTTTTATATGTTATGTTCTCTAGTATCAGGAATATTATTATTGATGAAAACTATTGCAATGTTAATTAGGGATATGATGTCCCCCATATTAAACATTTTATGGCATTGGCAGGAATGATTTGTTTATTACTTTTGTGCTTAGTAATCTAATTTGATCATGCTTACCTTGTCATGTGTGTTTTAATATTAGGTGCTCCATGCCGTCTTTGGTAGAAACATTGTGCTTCTTAACTATATCCATCTTGGAAGAATAATAATACTACACAAGGTTCACTAGTTCGATCTGTTGGTTGAGTGAATTTCAAAGCTTTTTCAAAATGGGTTAAGCGTACATTGCTTACCTAATTTTTTCTATGTTGATGTGGTGACCTGAGAATGGTGATATCTTGGATGTGCCTGCGACTATGCATTCAAAGGGCAATCCTTTTACTTTGTGTCCTTTTGGATGCTTGACGGTTAAGGAATTAATACTAACTAGTCTTTGTGGTATGCTCTTTGTGTTTGCATAATTATAAATTATATATGAACCTATTAATAATATATTAATTTTTGTATCACAAATGAAGTGATAATCTAATGGTTAAAGGTTGGGTATTGAGAACCAAAGGTTCCCAGTGCAATTCAATGTTCTATCACCCTAAATATTTTTAGATATATAGTGGATGAAGGGGTAAATTTGGAAACTTATATTGTGCAATGGACCAAACAGTTACCCTAGGGATCTCCGTATAATATATAGGGTTTGTTTTGGTTACTCTAGGGATTTCCGGGTCTATTTGTCAATTAGCTATTAGCTGATATAATTAGTCGTTGGCTATAGTTGATTAAATTAGTTAGTTTGACTATTAGTGTGTGCAATAAAGTGTTAGGTAAAATAGTTTTTTGTTGTATAAACATGAAAATAATATATAAAATATATTGAAAAGCTAAAACATGTTTCAACAACTACTTTACCCAACCTTTCAAAATTAGCTTTTCAAAGCCAAAAGTTAATTCAATGCTATTTACCAACCACCAAGATCAGTGTTATGTGTTTGACTGTTGAAACAACTAAAAGTTGGTTGAAAAGTTGTGTGCAGAACATCTTCATAGTATGGACTAGGGGTTTCCCCTATATATTACAGCATAGATAAATATGGAGTAATATATATTTCTATCAGCTTACTTATTGAATATGGTATCTTAATTTTGTACCAAATAAAAAAGAATATGGTATCTTAATTATGTGATCAATTTGGATATGTATTTCTTTGCGCAACTTCATGTTATTATCATCTTACTGAAATGGTATTTTGTTGTAAATATCAATTGCCATAATATCTATATATTCAAATTAAATTAGGCTCAATTCAAATGAATATATGATTCTCTATAAGTGTTTTGAACCCCTCCACTATGCAATGCCAGTTCTGTTTTACATCCTGCATAATTTCATACACTAATGGATAATGTAATAGAATAAATGGGTGATGCCCTCTTAGTCGGTATTCTTATAGCATTGTGTTGCTTGGCATATATGCAAGGGATTGTAATTACCCTTCGAGCCCCCTATGAATCCAGAAAGGAATAAATGGGCAACAATTAGTTTTAGGCTGTATAGATATTCTTCATCTTCCATGCTATGTTTTCTTGTCTGCATATAGAATTTAAAGCACTTTTGTTGAAGTTTAGGACAGCCTGAATCTGTTTCCCATTACAGATCTTTTTGCGGATGATTCTGCTGAATCTGCATTATTGTCCAATCAGAGAGAACAATCCAAAGAGGAGGATTCAGATTTGGCAAAACATGCAAAGGTTGATAAGGCCGTAAAACATTCTGACAGTGCAAACATACTTTCTGCTGAAATGAAAGATGTGAGAAGGGGTTCAGCATCTTCTTTGCAGATTAAAGGTATGCCGATGCATATTTATGTTCACTGTCCATCAAAATCTATGCATGAAAATTGGCAATTATCCGAGGGGAATTTCTCTGGATCTTGCCTAATATGCTGTCCATTTGGTTTCATATGGAATAAAATTGTACTCTCTATTGGATCCGCATGAGGTCTGTCTATTCTTCTTCTTATTATAAAATATCTAGTGATTTTTGAAAGAAAATATCTAGTGATTTGAACTCTCATTGTTTCTTTCTTTACCAAAATCTTCCCATAAGCTCTCATGTTTTTACACAACATTTTAAAGAGCATATGAGTCGAAAGTAACATTGGTTGGAACGATCTAAATAACTTGCCTTGAAGTGTGAAATGTAATGAATGAATTCATACTAGTAATGTAGCAAGAGCCCTTTAATAAAAACATTGGTGTCAATGGTTTTGATGCCTTGAATCCGAGCTGTGTGACATTCCGAGGTGAAGCACAAATGAGTAAATCCTACCAATCATAAATTGTTACTTTTTATGTTCTGTTACTAGCAATTCTATTCAGTTGCCATAATGATTTTATTTGTTTGCCTCTCTGGTCTGTAAACTCCATTTCAAATTTAGTGCGAATATAGGCTTGAGTTGTATTGACTAGCATTCTATTTATTCATACAGCTTGTAATTACGGTAAAGGAAGATGGGTCGCAGATAGTCGAAGGCCTTTGTATTCTGGTTTTGGCTGTAAGCAGTGGTTGTCTGATATGTGGGCATGTAGACTAACCAAGCGAACTGACTTCTCTTATGAAAACTACCGTTGGCAGCCAAATGATTGTGATATGCCCGAGTTTGAAGGTGCAAATTTTTTGAGAAAGTATGCATCTCTGTTCCTCAATTTTCAGCCTCTGTTCCAAGATTAAAAGATGTCTAGATTGTCATTGTTCCATCTTTATTTTTTAGGTGAAGTTGTTAAACCACTTATGTTTTCCGAAAAAGTTACAAAAACCATATGTTCAAAAATAGTCAAACCTCTTTAAAAACACAATGTAATAGTTAAAAAACCGGTGATTGTGGACAGGGGTGTATTTGATGAAGTGCTTTTAAAATCATGGGGTAATGACTATGTCTGGAACAAAGAGGTTTTGTGATTTTTTTCGAAAAACATGTGTGGATTTTATGAACTTTAAAATTTTCTTTCGTTTTTTGGCCACTTATTTCATAACAACTTTATATTTCAGAATGCGGAACAAGACACTGGTATTTATTGGAGATTCACTTGGTAGACAGCAATTCCAATCTTTGATGTGCATGATCTCTGGCGGTGATGAGATGTCCCAAGTCGAAGAAGTTGGAGAGAGATATGACCTCGCGAGAGCTGAAGGAGCTATTCGTCCCGATGGATGGGCATATCGGTTTCCTGATACCAACACAACTGTTTTATATTACTGGTCAGCAAGTCTTTGTGACATAGAGCCAATCAACGCCACTAACCCTGCCACTGAATACGCCATGCATTTGGATCGGCCGCCACAGTTCTTGCAGAAATTTCTTCCCCACTTTGATGTGGTAATTCTCAACACCGGTCATCACTGGAACAGGGGGAAGCACAAGGCGAATCGGTGGGTCATGTATGCAAATGGAAAGCCGGTTGTGGACAGGAAGCTAGCCATGATGGGAAATGCCAAGAACCACACGCTGCACAGCATTGCCAGATGGCTTGATACGCAAATTTCTTCGCAACCACATCTCAAGGTTTTCCTCCGAACAATCTCTCCTAGACATTTTTCTCATGGAGAATGGAATACCGGGGGTAGCTGTGATAATGCCACTCCAATGTTGAAGGGGCATCAAGTTGCCCGAGATGAATCAAGCGATCCCGTGGTCGAGGATGCTGTCCGGGGCACAAGGGTGAAGATATTAGATATAACGGCTCTTTCTGAACTGAGAGATGAAGCCCATATATCACGCTACAGCATAAAAGCATCAGATGGTGTAAATGACTGCCTCCATTGGTGTCTCCCGGGTATACCCGATACATGGAATGAGCTGGTCTATGCTCAAATGTAGTCCATTCCTGTCCTCTGGGTTAGGCTTCAATCGGAGTAACCATGATGGATTATCATTGCCGCCTCTGTCTCGACCATTCAACCATGTTAGGTTTTTTTTCGTGGAAGAAAGAGCTTGTTTTTTCGGCATTCTTTCAGTAAATAGTAATTACTTGCCGAGGAAAAAAGCAACATTCCATGTTCTGGAAAAAATGAGGCAGGTCTCCCACGTGGGGGGAGGTAAAATCACTTTTTAGTTTTAATTTGTATGGAATTCAACATGCTTGTTTATACCAGTATATTTTTTCAATATTGATTTTTGTTAGTTCTATAGGAATGATGTATGCACCCTTCATTCATTTCTTTTCCATTGGATCGCTAAATAAAATCAGCATTTTTTTAGGGTATTGAATGGGTCGGCCAGTTTGTTCCTATCACATTTACATGCTTATGAGAGACCACACTTCATTTCTAACAAATCCATTCAACTCATCCTGCATAGCAGCAATCTAGAACTCATTCTACAGAGCATCTTTAACTTTTGTAGGTTCAATAGATGATGTATAGCAGAGCATCTTCAACTTTAGTAGGTTCAATAGATGATGTATAGCAATATAACCCTGCTAAATCCCTGTAGTTTATCCTTCTTTTAGCTCCACTAACTTTATTTTCTTATAAACTTCTAATTATAGCATCAGTAAGATGATCCTTCTTGATTTTTGTACTGCATTTTTATCATCTTTTTGGTCATCAAAATGTGTTCCAGTATTTAGTTTAATACCGAAAGATTAAGCTTCATCCTCTTTTCCTGTTAAAGAATTTTCAGCCACTATTTGTTATCCTTTGGCAGCAAAGACATATTCAATATTGAGATCATCCTCACCTACTTCTTCAATGACTTTTGAAGGCTTAGGAATATCCTCCACAACAACATTTACATACTCCATGATCTACTTTGTACGATTATTGAAGACTGTGTAGGCTCTACTAGTAGTAGAATAACCAATGAAAATACCTTTATCTCCTTTCTTTTTTAACTTGCTCACATTCTCTCTGTCATTTAAAATATAGCAGATAGTTCCAAAAATATGAAAATAGCTTATAGATGTCTTCTTTCCTTTCCATAGTTCATAAGGTGTTCGAAATATATTTGAACGAAGCTAGACTTTATGAATAATGTAGCATGCAGTGCTCACAGCTTCAATCCACCATTGTTGACTCAGATTCTTACTATTTAGCATAACTTTTGCCATTTCTGCAAACTTCTGTTCTTCCTTTCTACCACTCTATTTTGCTGTGGAGTTTTAGGTGCTGTGGAGTCTTAGGTGCTGAAAGCTCTGTAAGGTTCTCAGACTATTTCATCAAAAGACTTGTTTTCAAACTCCTATCCATGGTCACTTCTGATCCTTCTAACTTTGCAGTTCTTTTCAAACATGATTCTATAAAGGCATCAAAAGCACCATCCTCATCTCTTAAGAGGTCCACCCAAGTATACTTTGAGTAATCATCAACGCAGGCAAAAACATATTTCTTTCCACCGATACTCTCAAACTTTAGTTGGCCACATAAGGTCCATATGCAATAACTTCATACATTTTGATGTAGCCTTTTGGTTAGTCTTCCTACGAGAGACTCTGGTCATTTTGTTCTTGGAACAATCAGCACATACAATTTTACCTTTATCTTTAAAAACACAAAGTCCTCTAATAGCTTCAACTTTACTCAACTTCACAAGACTTCTGTAATTCATGTGCCCAAGTCTTTTATGTCATAACGTTGGTTCTTCAGGATTACCCACTTGAGAATTGTTTGCTTGAATCAGTAAGTAACATTTGCTCTTTGATCCAGTACCACTCATTACACACTCTTGCTCTTCATTATGCACTTCACACATATCCTTGGTGAATTGCATAAACAAATTTTCATCAAACAATTGGCTTATATTTATCAGATTAGTATGAAGCCCCTCAACATTGTAAACTTTCTTCAACTTTGGTTGGTCTTTCTGATTTAGAACACCAAATCCACAAAGTTTACCTTTCTTCCCATCACCAAATACTACAAATCCAAAGTCTTCCTCAATGTAGGAAGCAAATAACTCCTTTCCTGTCCATGTGTCGGAACATCCACTGTCAAAATACCAGTCTGCTGATTTGGGCTTCCTTGAGGTTGATGTAATTGCAACAGAACATAGCATTTCATCACAAATTTTCCTTCTCCATACTCTTCTGACCTTTATGTGTGAGATGCCTTCCCTTGAAGCATTCTGAAGAGATTTACCTTTTAGCACATTTCTGGTCATTCTAAAATATTGATTCACCTTGTCTCCATCAACAAGAGACGCGGGTCTCCTTCCATCTGCAGCAGCAACCTTCATTCTGCTACTGTGCAAGTGCAACCCCTGTTGCTTCTGTGCTTGTTCGTTGCTGCTGCTGTTAATTGTGAATTCTCCTGAAATGCAACCTCCCCTTTGATCACCTTCATGTATCTCACAACATGGACTCCATCCAACTGCATTAGATCAACAATGAGATTCCTCTCGACCTTAGCTCTTGTTCTCTCTGTGCAAAATTCTTCGAGATGGTGCTCGCACCACCATACTGGCCCCAGGCAGCCACCCCCCATAGCTACATGCATGATTAAATTCAAAAGCCAATTTCTAATAAATTCTTTTTGCCGGATTTTAAACATAAAGCGAAACCAAGCCCATTTATCCAACATCGGATCGGAGAACAATATGATACTCAAATTAACTGTTGTTGGTGAGTAAGTTGCATAAACGAAACTAAAATTTTTATTTTTTGATTAAATTCAAAGGGTAATATTTTAATTTCACATTGACAACTTACTAGTAGTTACTTAAAGGGATCATTAATTTAGTACTTCCTCTGTTCCTTAATAATGTATCCAGATTTTTATGAAATAGGGTTTAATTGATGAAAGGAGAGAAATGGAATTTTTATTAGTGAAAAGAGAAAGAAAATATAATATTTTTATTGGTAAAAAAGGGAAAAACTTATAAAAATGAAAATTAATACATTATTCTAAAATATCTAAAAATGGAAGAGGATACATTTTTAAGCAACGAAGTGTGAGTACATAGTATAGATGAATTTTTGTCCATCACTGATGATGAATGATGAGCCAGCAAATATCAAACTAGAGATTTATAGACACGACAAGAGGATCTTCACCAGGATCAACCATGAATGTCTTCACCACTTTCTCCCCCCAAAACCCCATAATTTCTACTTCATATAGTCCATGGAATCCTCTGAACTCGAATTCCCCTTGTTCGTTGACATGACCGTCTGCTTTGGACAACCACTCATGCTTGAGAGAGAGGTACCTTTTCCCAGCTTCATTGATGTCCCCTTCCGCATTTACCAGGTGTGCATTGTCCCGACTCATGAACAGCTCCCAGAATCCCCATAACATCACCCCTTCCACTGCAGGATGGGCATAAACTTCACGTAGCATAACTTCCAAGTCATCAGCTCTAATGTACTCGTTTGTGGAAGAGACATCTAATTCTGTGAACCAGATTGGAAGGCCAAGAATTCCCAGCTTGTCCAGAGCAGAAAAGACAATTGGCCCAACAGGACTATCTATGTGGCCCTGTATGCCTATGCCTCCAACTGGAGCACCCTGCTCCTGTAGATCAAGAATATGCTGAATGTACTTCTCGGGGGATGAGCGTGAGTCATCACCATCCTCAATGTGGTAGTCATTCACAAAAAGGGTCGAAGAAGGGTCCAATTGATTTGCAGTCTTGAACATGTATGCCCTTATGTCCTTTCCCAGACGGTCTTGGAAGAATGATCCATGCAGCATTTCGTTATTCACATCGTAGTGCTTGAATTTCCCCTTGTAGCGAGTCAAAAGACCTATTAAACGGTTTTGAACAGCTTTCATCAGGTCGTTTTTGCTGAGAGCACGTATCCAGGACTGAATGGTTGATTCAACCTCCCAGAAGATACAGTGTCCGCGAAGCTGGATGCCGTGGCTGGCACAAAAGGACAACATTTCATCAGCATCTTTGTAGTTGAAGTTCCCCTGTTGTGGCTCTGTCCAATACCACTTCAACTCATTTCCAAAGACAGACCAGTTGAAGTTTTTGGTGAAGAAATCGACAAAGTCTTCATTGTCTATGTTGCTCCTATTAATACATGCTCCAAAGGGGAAACTGTTGTGTGTTTGTCTGATTTTCACCAAGGTGCCAAAAAGTGCGTCTGAATCTGAAGCTGCAAACTTTAAGATAACATCGCGCTTGCGTACCTGCATATGTTCTGAGCATTAGGATTAGGAAAAACCACAAAGGTTTCTGTTTGTTTTTGTTGAATTTATCAAAGGTTTCATTTCAACAAGGAACCAAACTAGTTTGTGTCTCTGCTTTAAGGCTAAAAACTCACTTTCTCGAAACCATTAAAAGCAAGAAGACTATAAATTCATGAGTTACCTTGTCGGTTTCCATTTTCAAGTGCCTGAATCTTGCGTGTCTGTCTACAGGAAATATTTGAATGCCTGAAACCATCAAATCGACTCCAGCATCAGGACCCTGTACATAAACCATTATCTTTTCGGGTTGCTTCTCAATTCTGAAAGATCCACCAATTTCATGCCATTTGTCATCATTGATCTCAACTTGGCCGCCATTTACCCATTGACCATCAACACTAAGAGCAACATTAACACCCTGAGGTCTAGCTGCTCTGCCTCCAATTCGAACCCATCCAGATACTTGATATGTCAAAAAGAGTTTCACTTTATCTGTAATCATCTGAGCTGGACCCATCCATGTCTGAGTACGATTACTAACAAGGATGTACCGACCACTCAAAGGCTGATGAGGTCCAAGAGAACCTTCAGCCATTGGAGGAAGGATATGCGGCGAACCGTTCCTCACAGACAAAGTGCAATTTCCAACAGGGAACCACCCACTGGTGCCCTCACTAAGGTTGCTGTTAGCAATAATGTTAACTCCAAAAGCAGCATTCTAGTTGAACAAGATAAACAAGGGAATCAGTCATCATATTGTTCTCTTTGCATTCAGTATAAAGGAATTAGTACACAAGATATATATATACATATATATATATATATATTTCAGGAATTAATAAAGAATGTAGCACCTCAATGACAGGTGGACAAGCAGGCGCAGCTCTGGCAGCATGCTTTACAACTAGATTATTGAGAAGAATGTCAATTCCCGCAGGTGGACCTTCTAGATAAATAACTACCCTTGAGGGGGAACCATTCAAAAGAAACTTTCCTTGCAACTGTACCCAATCTTTGTCTGTTGCCTGAATGCTATACAACCAGAAAACTTCTTTATGAACATAAACTCAAAAGCTTCAATGGAAGAAAATGATCAGCACATATTTTTAAGAAATAAATTGGCTCGTTAATATCACAACATAAATGATATCCCCTACTTTCTTTAGGATTAAGTGGACGAAAATACAAAAAATATAAAATGAAGACAGGAATGAACTCCAAGTTCAGTCAGTAATCCCATCAAAATTTTATTGTGTGAGGGGGAGTTTAATTAGACTAGAAAATATTGTGATTTTAGCAGATAAAAAACCATGGCAAAGGCCAATTTACTCTGAGGTATCTCATAATGCAAGCTGTGAGTAAGTTCTATTGGAATTGGAAAATTCATTAAGTTCCTTCAAAAAGTTCTCCCATTTTGATGCAAGGCCAGACCAAACACTGATTGAGCACAAACTATTAGCAGATAATGTAAGGGCGATGCACTAGAAGAGACAGTATAGACCAAGAAAAAAGAAACAAAAAATTCCACACCCACTTAGAACAGCCATGCACACATTTGCGGCAAACTTCATACCTTCCAATCCCTATGTACTGTTCACGAAGATCTGCTGCTTGAACCCACAGTGTAGCCCTAACATCAGCCTTACTGATGTTATTACCAAGTATTCGAACTGTAGCAGCCACCTCGTAAGCAAGCTTCCGTTGGACTCTCCCTGTTATCTCCTGTTGAATTCCATTCCAGTTCTGTGTTCGATTTTCAGTTGATGCAAAGAACTTTCCCGATGCAGGGAGTACTTTCCCACCTACCATTGAGTCATGCAATGCTATCTTGCAGCCTCTCCCAGACCAATTATTCAGACCATCACCAAAATCTGGATTCTGTATGATGTTCTCATCGCCATCACAGAAAGACCTTGTACTTTGAATCTGCATATGTATACAACCACAGAATATTTTATATGTTCATTTTTCATTCAACAAGCACGCGCCTTATATTGGAGACAGGGAAGAAGTACACATCAGTTTCCAATTAAACTCACATCACACTGGCTTGGAATCGATGTAGAAACTACTACTGATCTTATGAGCAAGTCAATCCCAGGTGGAGGCCCTTCCAAATAAAATGTAACCCGGTGAGGGATCGTGGATAGTGAAAAAGTGCCCTCAACCTTCTCCCAATGCTCCATTGAAGCAGAAGTTCTGCACAGGGCTACTTGAATCAGGGATTGGTAGCTCAAGCAGTCAAAACCAATAAAAGCATAGATTAACCTCACCTTCCAATGAACAAATAACTAGCTGATGAATCTTGGTACTCAAGTTTCAGAGTGGCTTGCACATTTGCAACGCCATGAGGAGCCCTGGATAGTCCAACCCAAGCACATACTGTGTATGTGGAACCTGTGGAAATTCTATCCGTGATGTCTTGTTCAAGGCCTTGCCAACTCTCTGTGCGGTTAGTAATAACGGCAAAACAGCCACTTAATTTAGTTAATAGGCATTGAGGGTACCCAGAATCAGAGGAAACCACAAAGCCATCACAACAGTTAGGATGCCACATATGAAGTCCTTCAGAAAACTCATGGTTTCGAATTACATTAGTAGCAGGTTGGCTGACTGAATTCATAGGTTCCCCATTAAACTTCTGCCAGACAAAAATAAGTTGGTAAATGCAACATGGATTGATATTGGCTTGACAAAACGGGAGTGATCAAATTGTACACAACATTCTGATGCGATACATAGAGTTAAATATCAGTCAAAACTAGTTTCTATAAAACACAAGAGAACCTTACTTCAGATAATTTATACAAGTCAATGGAAAATTTTCGAAAATGACATTTTGAAATCAAAAAGGTCTGCCAATTAAGCTAGAAAAACAAGATTGCTCTATAATCTGCAATGTTCTGCCGTCTAGACTTTCAAATGCATTAAGGGGCCTTATTAGAATATCTGATCCCTATACTTGTAATTGCCATTATAAAATATCACAATCTTTCGAGTTTACAACATACAATCCATGCCATTTTTAGTTGTTTCAACACATGCATCCAAACATACAAACGGACAAAAGAATGTACATTACATAAAAAGCCACAAGCATGCATTTTTCACCAAATAAACTTTAAATCCAATAGTAAAACACCTAATTATGATCCTAAAATCCAGAAATAAAACACCAAATTATGGTCCCAAAATGCCCTCACAAGTCATTAAAAAAAAAAAAGAGCCTTTTTCTAACCACAGGCTCAAATTCATCGGCATGGCTTGTGGATGGATTCTCCATATTATCTCTAGATCCCCCCTAAAAAAGTAAGCACCCAACATCAGAAAATCAATGAACGACCATATATACACGAGAGAAATCAGAAATTCAGAAATGTGAGTATATGTGATCATGTGAATACTTGTGAATCTGGGCTTCGCCTGCAACTGCAAGTGGTGGTGATGCAGCAATTCCACAATCGGCTCATTATATACACTGCCACCGCGAAAACATTGCACGTTGAGTACGTCTAATAAAAGTGCGGGGCCAGGGGCCAGGTTAACCAACCGATGGAATCCCCGACATACATTAGCATAATTTGGATTAAGCCGAGTGTTAGTGAGTTGGAAATCATTAAATAAGTTGGCTTTGGATTGCAGATAAGGAATTGCAGCGGGCAATGGGGATGCTTGAATTGGAACGAAAGCTTGTGAAAGAGTGTCGTAGTGGGGGTCAGTCATAGACGAGCTTACTTGGAGGTTGAGATCTTTAACAAGAAGGCAAGCCAAATAGCCTGGTAGCCAATTGCCGAATTGCCCAATAGGTGAAAATGGGCTTTCTTGCCTACCGCCAACCGTAATACACCCAATGGTTAGTAATATATACTTCTCTACCGCCAACCGAAATACACCCAATGGTTAGTATTATATATACTTCCCTAATTTTGTGTATTACATGTAATTCTCTAATTATGGTTAGTTTTATTTCAGAATACTAGCTATATTTCTTTTAAAAAAGATTGTAATACATGTATTCCATGATAATCGTAGGCCAAAAATTCGGGAGCAGATATTTTGCTGGAAAATAATTTGACATGTATTCCACGATAATTGTAGGCCAGAAAATTGGGAGTAGATATGTTGCTAGATGTTGTTGTGGCTGTTTGATTAGGGTTAAATCTGATAGTTTTAATTAATTGAGGTTATTTTAATAAATTTTAGATTATTATGTGCCATTGTTGACATTATGTAATACTGGTAACAACACCGTTGACCAACTTTGACATTTAACTTTTGTTGTTATTATTGTTGTTGTTGATCATTTTTAATTTTTGTTGCTGTTATTGCCATCCTTGTGTAACACCCCGTCTTTCGATAGTTTGTTACTGCCATACTAGTTTGTCAATAACTAATGGTCAGTTAGTCAAGCTAGCTAGTACAAGGCTAAACACAAATTATCAAGAAAGAATTAATTACTTAAATTAATTCGTCTATAAAATAATTAACACCCACAATTAACCTGCTCGAGGTTCTAAAATGAACGGCATAACCCTTCAAATTCACAAACCATGCTTCCAACTCTTAATAATCAACTAAATAGCATAAGTCTATTTCCAACAATAATCATAAAATTATTATTAATTCAGCTACCGGCAAACCCCACAGTCAAAGTGTAATGCCCCGGATCACCCGCTACTACGACCACGTTTTTGGTCTCTGTTTCCAATCCTGTGGTGGAATACCGCGGGAGGCCCACTTTTGGCCCGTTAGGTCTAAACCCGTTTTTATGAAGCATTTTAATTAACCCCACTCTTCCATTCTTGGGTGCTCCAGACTTCAATTTTCAGGCTCCCATCTTTCTCTCTTGGAATCCTTGCTTGTGGCTTGGCTTTTGGAGCTTCCAAAGTTGTTTGAAGGTCTTGTGGGTGCAAGGTAAGTTTCTTCTTTCCATTTTTGGAGCTGAGTGTTGGTTGTTGGAATGTGGGTTTGGGTTGTTGATTTTCTTGGTAAACCCTTTGTGGGTGTAGGGGTGAAGTTTGGAGACTCAAAAGTGTCGCATCTCGCGAGAGATTGAAGATTCGTGACATTTTCCATGTAATGTCCTGGAATTTCAACCATTTCGAAAACGCTACTGTCGTATCAGTTCATCTAAACTATTAGTCAGTTAACTTAGAATCCCTGATACAAGGCCGGGTTACAACACACAAGAGCACATTGACACGCAAATGTTCGATTATCTTAATTAAATCTTTCATGCGAAAGCGACAACAATAATCAAACAACACATAATAATCATAATCATGCATTCAATACTAAGACATAGGATCCAACAATAATCTCACATATCCGGGCTCACCACCCTAAGTCAGCCAAACCGGCTTACCAACATGTCCACTCAACCATAGAAGCAATAACCAAATCATAGAGTAACACATAGTTAACAAATCAGAAAGGACAACAGAGTAATATAGATGCAGTCTAAGCTATGTCCACTCTCACCCCCAAACCCTCTACTGTGCTGATGTGCCTCCGTGAGGATCCATAAAAGAAAAGCAAAGGGTCAGTACGATGTACTGAACAAGGGAATACAATTATAAAAGTAAGGTAAATAACACAGAACATATATAAACAAGCAATATCAAGCAAAACATCACACCGTCCCATACCGCGCACGTACGGTCGGAATAAAACACCTCTAAACACTTTCCGGGCATGAAAAGCAACAAAGGCAAGTTATTGTAGACCCTTGCCTGATCGTTGGAAAGCACTTTTCTTCAACCGACAACCCTTGAAACGTCCTCGAATACTCCGAATCGTCCGATGATCAGTTAAACCCTAATTTGACAAAACCGTCAAATTCCAACATCAAACACATCCCTCAACCCTAATAATTGATAATAAACAACCTGGACAACTTACCTTGATGTCTTGGTCGGATTGGAGTCCCTCGAACACTCCGACTCGAAAAGGGGAAATTTGGATTTTGGGAGCACCAAGAGAATAGGGCGATGTCAAGAAAATGTTTCTGCTGAGAATGAAGCCAGACTAGGGTTAGGTGTGAATAGAAAGTTGGGCCTCATGGGCCCAAGCCCATCGAGCTGGTCTGGGCTTCGCGCGGTCCCCAACCTGCGGTCCTTGCAGACCGCGCGCTCAACTGCACGTCGGCCAGTGATTTCGGGGCTTTACATTCCTCCCCCCTTAGGAACATTTCGTCCTCGAAATGAAAAATCGAAGAAAAAGGCTGGATCGAAAATTATCTTAACAATAAACTCATAGGTCAAGATCCGGATACTTGATCCTCATGGATTCCTCTGTCTCCTAGGTGGCATCTTCCCTACCATGCCTCGACCACAACGCCTTAACCATCCGAATGGTTTTATTCCTCAACACTTTCTCCTTTTCGTCGACAATGGCTACGGGATGCTCCTCGTATTCTAGGCTCTCGTCCAATTCAACCTCGTCGGGTTGAATGATTTTACTTGGATCGGACATGAACTTCCTTAGTTGAGAAATGTGAAACACATTGTGGCTCGCCCCACCTCCATCGGTAATGCCAACCGATAAGCCACCTTCCCAACTCTTTGAGTAATCTCGTAGGGGCCTATGAAACGTGGGCTCAACTTGCCCTTATTGCCAAATCTCCTCACAATTCGAACAGGTGACACTCTCAACAACACGAAGTCCCCCACCTCAAACTCAACACCTCGATGGCCAAGGTCTGTGTAACTTTTCTGCCGATCTGGTGCCTCCTTCAGTCGATCTCGAATCATCCTCACAAGTTTCGCCGTCTGCTCCAACAACTTCGGACCTAACACGATCCTGTCCGAAGGATCGTCCCAGCAAGGGAGTACGACATCGACGCCCGTACAATGCTTCAAAAGGTGCCATTTTGATACTCGACTGATAACTGTTGTTGTAAGCGAACTCAACCAAGTCCAACTGATCTTCCCAACTACCTTGGAAGTCCAGCATACATGCTCGAAGCATGTCCTCCAAGGTGCGAATCGTCCTCTCCGTCTGTCCATCCGATTGAGGATGCCAAGCAGTACTCATACTGATTTGAGTCTCGAAGGCTTTCTGAACCTCCTTCCAAAATTGAGACAAGAATCGCGAGTCTTGATCTGACACAATCTCCTTAGGGACCCCAAATCTCCTCACCACATGCTGGATGTATGCTTGAGTCAACTGTTCCATACTCCAGTTCAACTTCATAGGAATAAAGACCGCAAACTTGGTCAGTCTGTCCACTACTACCTATGTGGTATCCATGCCCCGCCTAGTCTTAGGCAATCCCATCACGAAATCCATCGATATCGATTCCCATTTCCACTCGGGAATATCCAAAGGCTGTAGTAATCCCATAGGTCGCATATGCTCGACCTTGACCCTCTGGTGTAACACCCCAATTTTCGTAAACCGGACATGTTACCGCCACACCCAACTTATCGTGAGATCTAGCCCTAAAACCCCACAATAAGCTCGATGCACAGGCTCCTCATTATCTCATCCTATCATAGTACGCTGAGATTTAGGAAGCTAACTCCCATAGATCACAGCTGTCATGCTTGGAAAGCGATAAACATATAGGCACATAATGAAAATAAATTCGAGGTTCAAAATAGATATTACAAAACAAAGTCAAAGTAACGTCCCACATCGAGACTCGACCATTTATTACAGACCGAAAAACTGAATAACAAATAAAGTTCGAGAACTAAAAGTAAAACAAATAAACCTGCATCCAAAGAGGTTAGTAAAGACAAGTAAACACAGAAGGTTCTCTCGTCCTAACTTCCCTCGGGTTCTAGCCCGAACCCCTAATTCATCGGAGGTATGTCCTCGCAATTCTCGTAATCACCTGAGATACAAACATAGCATCATTAGTCACGAGACTAAGTATGGAAAACATCATCATCAATTTACGCAACCTGCAATTACCATGAGATACCGAGTCAACATCTTCATAAATATTAACTCGGGATCCTTAAAAACATTCATGCACCAATCATGAGTAAACAATGCTATGCTATGCACGTTTTCAAAGTGCTTAATGAGCAGTTTAAATCATGATTTATCAAATATGCAGCAAGCAACACCTGGACCTCCTTATCATGGGAAATCCAAGTGTTATACGTATTTATACTTGGAACTGCTAGCCAAACCTTTATATGTATAGTTAATGTCCGCCTCACACTCGACTACACGTGGCACAACTCAGGACACTATCACGCGTACAATGCAGATAGTCCCCACTTAGCGTGCTCCACGAGTACGGGAATACAGACATAAACCAGAGTGGATTAACATAATCAAATCTTGACGAACCAAAGTCTAGTGTAGATGGATTCACCCAATCAATACAACAAGATAGAGGCAGTCTCCATTCGAGTTTGAAAGGGGAACTAATCTTCGTTAGCCTACACCTTCCCTTTGAATATGCAAGTAAATGGTAGATTGATTCCGTACGTCGCACCCCATACGACTGCTATCCTTTACCCCTACCATTCTTAAATTACCGGTAAACCTCATGTAAGGGGAGCTACCCCCGATGAGTAGAATAAGAAACATACTAGAGAATTGGTTTCTCTAGATAAAATAAGCTTAAGGTGATCAGTCCAAAAGCATAAACCTACATGATCCACTATTCCTTCTAGTTTACGTGATTACATCTTTTAGGGATGCATTAAGGTTCGATTAATTGTCATAATCTTTCGATTATTATTTGCCGAAATCCTAGCACAACATAAAGATATAATAAATCCTTGATCATGCTTCGGGAGGTTTAGTATCTTTCATGCGAAGTCATTTCCGGATAGGTGTCTTATGTATATGCCACACAATGCACATTAACACAGGATAATAGTTTCCACATAACATATAAATAAAATAACAGCATAAATAAAATAATTCATGGCACATGAACTATTTAAATTTACCCGGCCAAGTGATATTTGGCACTTTAATCATTTAGTGAGACTTATGGTTGCCCGATGTATGTTCCCATACCTTTATCGACAATCTTGATAAAGCCTTGTTGTAAATAAATCCAAATCCTAAGCCGCGAGTACTTAACCAGGAGAGCCTACATAAATCAACCCTAATAAATTATCCGGGTATAATATTCCATTAATCATAGATGAAAGCTCATGGATACATTATTAATTAATCGGGTTTGGAATGTAATAAATCATTAAACATATAATTCATGCCCAGTGAATATTTCAATTATGCCCAATTGAGAATTAATCCCATAAGAGTCGAGTATTGGATGTCCATAATCGAGTGTTTGAAATGGGCAGGCGAGTATTGCACAATTTAGGAATTAGTCGAGTATTTAATGCATAGTCAAGAATTCCATTTCAAAAGTCCAAGTCGAATATTTGAAATAATTAAAGGTCATAGTCGAGTCTTTCAATGTTGAGGAGAAAGAAGCCTTAGGCGAGTATTTCCAGTTCTGGAGGAGGAGACCTTTAGGCGAGTATTTGGAGGATTTAGTCGAGAATTTCAATTCTCGCCTAAAGAGGTAAATTCTCGCCTAAAAGCTTTAATGAAGCTCAATTCTCGCCCAAGTCTAATTTTTGCCTGTAACATCAATTTAAAAGCTGATTCTAGCAAAATACCAAGTTTGCGATATGTTCTTAAGCATATTCGAACATTCATTGTAACGCCCCCACATCGCACAGTGGGTGCGCCACGCCGTGAATGCAGAATATAAACGTGAATGCACCCCAACCCCGCACACCTCACTCCTAAGTCTAACAAATTTTAAGCATACTAGGCCTCGTAGGGCTCTGATACCATCTGTAACGCCCCCACATCGCACAGTGGGTGCGCCACGCCGTGTTGACTAACCTAGACTCGTGGCCAAGTAATCTAGTCTCGCCAACACAAGGCAGGTAAAACAAATCACATAATAAATAAGCATGGAAAGGTTCCCAATTCTGATTAAGTAGCTTCGATTAACGGAAAACAATAACAGATAGAAACATGCCGAGTTCACATAGTCAAATACAAACAACGGAAGCGTTAATCATAAAACATCGCACGCCCACCGCCTACTAGCGAAAGTAAACTAAGATCCAAAACAAAGAGTCACATAACACGCCGACAACGAGAATAAAAACAACAGTCTAACTACGATGTGCTCAACCCGACCCGTCATGCTCAACATCCACACCAGAAATAATAATACATGGGGGTCAGCCACTGCTGAGCAAGAGATCCCCTGCAAACAGCCACCACACAATGATATAACAGTAATACAAGAATAAGGAGTACAAAAAGCGATAAATAAAGCGACATCGTTAACCAACTCACCTGTCCCATAACAGGCGTTCGGTTAATAGTTGTAAGGGTATGAAATACAATGCACGTGATGTGTGAGTCCTAACGTCCACCTAGAAATGCAGCACAGAGTATGTCTATCGCGCGTAATCCTATCCGGGCATCGTTAATCTGGTTAGCCCCAAACCCTTCCCCGTATACCGGGGTGCAAAGGAGGAATCACATTCTCAACCCGTTCCCCAGGGTTCGCGAGTAT
>MAYD01528754.1:0-12223 GCA_001909325.1 Ruellia speciosa
CTCTTCCGTTCTCTAAGCTCGCGGCATAGGATCTTTGTGATTGAATTCTATTACAAGAAGGCATTATCAAGACTGTTGATAAATGTATGGTTTACATACTTTGGGCACCCATAAGACCCACCAAATTTTGGAGCACCGATTATTATTCGATCCGGTAAATTTAATATTGCCTTTAATTAATTTATATTCCGTCATTTATTCATTATTGTTTGTTATTATTGTACCCATTGTGATTAATCTGTGTTGGATTATTTGTGTGATTAATTGTCATACACTTGAATAATATACCTCGCATGTAATTTGGTATTCGCATGAAAAATATTAAGCCTACCAAATAACGATCGAGGTGCACCAATAACCTTGTATCGATTTGGACTTGGCAAATACTAAGGTAAATTATACGACTAATAATCACACCGTAATGCATTCTTTGAAATACGTAAGAACGTAAAGAGAAATTCGGAGTGGATCGGTTGGATGCTTTGGACTGATCACCCTAAGCTTGTTTTCGGGATTTAGAGTAAAGTAACCTCTCTACTTCCTTTGCTTGTGCCTTTCTACTCATCGGGGTTAGCTCCCCCAACATGAGATTTGCCAGTAATTTAAGAATAGGTTGAGTGTGTAAACTATTGAACTGTAGTTCCCCTCTTTTTATGTCGATTGAGACTACTTGAGTCATGTTGTGTCGAATGGGTGACCCCTTCCACTCATGCACCAATTGTTGAGATTGATTATTATTTTAACCACTCCAAGATGTCCTGATCCCCCTACTTGTGGAGCACGCTAAGTGGGGATTACCCGCGCTGTAGCCCGCGTGAGCACGCAACGGTAATGTCCGGAGTTGTGCCGCAACTAGTGTGTGCGAGAGAGACATTAACCATACATACCAACGTTGGTCAGCAGTTCCAAATGGTTGTATGGCACCGCGTACCCGAAGCGACTGTGGACCTGGTGTTGCTTGTTGCATTATTCTGAAAGCATGATTTAAACTGCTCATCTAACCTTTAAAGTCAAGCATTGCATTCTATTTTTATAACTGATATCGGATGCATCATTTTAACTCGACCCCGAGGGTGGTATTATGGAGATATTACCTCGGCGTCTCATAATCACTTATTGCATTTAATATGGATGTGTGTATTCCATACTTAGTCTCACGACTAACGATGCTATTGTCGCATCTTCAGGTAACGCAAACGTCTGTGAGGACACCCCTCCAGCGAATTAAGGGAAGGGCCAATACCCGTGGGTTGTAAGGTCGAGAGAACCTTTTGAGTTTTATTCTTCCTATGTGATTTATTTACTTTTCTCGAACCTTAATTATTTTATGCTTTCTATTAAACGGCTTGTTCTGGCCGTGTCTCGGTCGAGACTTTTAAACTCCGTACTCGTAGTTGTAATCGAACATCTTTAACTCCTCTATGTCAACGTGTTTTACTGTTTTTCCAAGTATGCTAAGCTGCGATCAGAGGGGACTGTGTTTCCTGAAATCCAGCGTACTCTGATAGGATTAGATAATGTTTAGCCTGAACACTGAGCTTATATTGGGATTAGGCCCTAGATTCCGGTATAAGTTAGGTGTGGTGGTGACGTGTCCGATTTATGGGAATCGGGGCGTTACAAGTGAGATGTGTGGGGGAAGGGTGCATACACGTTTATTTTCTGTATTGTGCTTCTGTTATGATTCTGTTGCTATTGTTGTTTGGTTCTGACAACTAACTGGTACTGCACTGACTTCTGACAATGCCTTACTTAAGGATGCCTCCTAGAGCCGAGCCTAGAGTTAGGGGCCGGGGGAGACCTCGTAAACACCAAGATACCCCACCCGCGACTCTTGATCGAGAGGGTGAGGATAAGATGGATGTAGAACAGGATACCCCTGAGGAGAGAGAGGAAATACCCCCAACTCGAGCGGATAGATGACCTAGGGTCGTAGAACCACCCCACCCAGCTGACATCGACCTGTGGGAGTTAGTTCGAGGGTTTATGAGATAGTAGGCCGCCTTTGTAGCACCACGAGTGCCCCCTCCGGTTGCTCCTGTGGATTATGTGGAATGGGCGACGCGCCATCATCCTCCCACTTATGCTGGCCAGATTGATCTGACAGTCCTGGATGACTGGGCTTACCGTATGTAGAACATTCTGGAAGATATCGGATGTCCGCAGGATCGGCGGGTTCAAGTGGCTATGTGGTATTTAGTGGGCAGAGCCATGCAGTGGTGGTGTACATAGAGAGCCGACCCGACTATTCAGCTATAGCGGGACTGGGACAGATTCATCAAGGCGATGGGAGACAACTTTTACCCTGCTAGGTTTCGTGCTGCTAAGCGCGAGGAGTTCCGTACTATTGCTCAGGACAATGAGATGGATGTTACCACCTACTATCACAGGTTTATAGAGCTTATGCAACACGGGATGGATTTGGTTCCATATGATAGAGCTAAGGTTAGGAAGTTCGAGGAGGGATTGCATCCTACTATCCGACTTGAGACTGGGAGTACGACATTACGAGCACCTTATGAGCATGCGTTGTTTACTGAGCAGACAGAGCAAGACCGTTAGGCATATTATGATCGGAGGAGACAGGGCGAGAGGATCGGGGTGGAGGTAGACGCCGAGAAGATCTCGGATTTTGGGGACAGAGACGTCAGGATATAGGCCGAGGCGGAGGCAGAGCGGGTGGAGCATCCAGGCAGCGACAAAGTTCTAGGAGTGAAGATCGAGATCGTTCAGGAGTACAGTGTTACCAGTTCCAGGGTTGGGGGGATTGTCCGACGTTGGTTGCCGGTTCGAGTGTAGGATCTTTAGCGACTGGGGGTCGAGATTCGGGAGGACCATCGCAGATGGTGCATTGTTACTATTGTCAGGAGTACAGGCATCAACAGCCTCAGTGTCCGAGACTCCAGCTTGACCAGGCTCAGCTTCAGGGCCGGACTAGGGGATAGACTTAGGGGGAGAGTTCTTGAGGACAGACGAATCAGAGAGGACATGGTGCATGGGGTGCTTGCCTGAATGTGATGGGAGTAGCGGAGGCAGATCAGTATCCTGACGTGGTGACAGGTACCATTACCGTTGCGTCTTACCCTGCTTTTGCTTTGTTCGATTCGGGTGCATCTCGTTCTTTTATTGTGGAGAGATTCTACATGACACACCGGTTGGGGCCCGCAGACCCTTATCAGCTTATAGTATCTTTACCATAAGGCAATGTTGAGAGAACCGACCCAGTGATCGAACCGGTCAGGCAAGTGGGTCGATGGGTCAACCGGTCCAACCGTTTGAACCGGAGTTTGACCGGTTGGCCCGGTTTACCATTAAACCGGGTTAAATCGACATGACCCAGTGTATTTTTTTTAAAAAAAATTCATATGTATTTGATATAATTTTTTTGAAGAAATAATCTTGTAAGACTATATATGTCACGCTAAATTCGCTAATTACCAAAACTAAACAAAATAGTAGTAAACATGCTACAATGATCAAATGAGGATCAATTGAAGTCTAAATGTCAAATTCTCCGCATAATCAAGACAATATAGACACATAGTGAATGAAACATTTTGAAAAAAAATTGAAAAAAAATTTGAATGCAATTAAAAACTTGAAAAAAAAAATTAAAAATCCCGGTCCAACCACGGTTTTACCGGTTCGAGCGGGCTACCGGTTCAACCGGGTTTTTCCCGGTTTTTTTCGGTTGAATGCAACAAACGGTTTTCCCATTCCTCCGGCCCGCTGCTTCACCCGATTCCTGATTGGACCGGTTGGACCGTCCGGTCCGGTCCGGTTCTCTCAACACTGCCATCAGGGGGTACGATAGAGAGCCGGCGAATCTTACGAGGGGTACCTTTAGGGATTGGGGATCATATGTTTTATGCTGATTTAGTCCTTTTGGATTTGAGTGAATTTGATGTTATTCTGGGAATGAATTGGCTAGGACCTCACCAAGCTTGTATTGACTGTGGCATACCCCGTGTTTCCTTCCGCGATAGAGGTACGTACGTTTCTTTCCGTCCTATTCCACGTCAGCCTGATATTCGTATCGTACCTGTTGTTTCTTTCGCTGCACTGGTTAGGAAGGGTTATCCTGTGTATTTGTTTGAGGTGTCGGACATGGGTAAGGGATATCCTAGTATCGTTAGGATTCCGGTAGTTTCTGAATTTGCTGATATCTTTCCTGACGAGATCCCGGGGTTACCCCCTCTGCGTGAGATTGATTTCACGATTGATCTGGTGCCGGGTGCAGAGCCGGTATCCAAAGTTCCTTATCGGATGGCTCGTGCAGAATTGAAGGAGTTACATGTCCAGTTGCAGGATGTTTTAGTGAAGCGTTATATTCAGCCGAGTACCTAGCCGTGGGGTGCTCCAGTCTTGCTTGTTAGGAAGAAGAATGTGAGTTTGCGTTTGTGTATCGATTACTGGGGTCTGAACAAGTTGACTGTGAAGAAGAAATACCCTTTACCCCGTATAGAGGACTTTTCTTGATTAGTTGAGAGGTGAGAAAGTTTTCTCTAAGATTGATTTGCGTTCGGGTTACCATTAGATTCGTATTGCCAAGTCTGATCATCCGGTCATAGCTTTTCGTACTCGCTATGGCCACTTCCAGTTTATGGTGATGCCGTTTGGTCTCATCAATGCTCCTGCCATCTTCATGGATCTGATGCATCGGGTGTTCCATTCTTTCCTATACCACTTTGTGGTTATCTTCATTGACGATATTCTGATATATTCTCCGACACCTCAGGCTCATGAGGCTCATTTACTATCTGTTCTAACTGTTTTACGGGAGCATCAGCTTTACGCTAAGTTCTCAAAATGTGATTTATGGCTAGATCGAGTCGCTTTTCTGGGGTGTAATTTCAGCTGAGGGTGTGGCAGTAGATCCTGCTAAGGTAGAGGCAGTTGCCTGAAGGATGTTTCTGAGGTTCGTAGCTTTCTAGGGTTCATAGGATACTATCGACGTTTTATTCACCATTTCTCGAGTATCGGTAGACCCTTGACTCAGTTGCTACGGAAGAATGTTAGATTTCAGTGGTCTGCTGAGTGTGAGTCAGCATTCCAGGAGTTGAAACAGATGTTAATAGAGGCTCCAATTCTAGTGTTACCAGATGATTCAGGTGAGTATGATGTACATACGGATGCTTCACAGTTAGGCCTGGGATGTGTCCTGATGTAGAAGGGACATGTGATTGCATATGCTTCGAGGCAGCTGAAGCCGCACGAGCAGAACTATCCAGTACATAACTTAGAGATGGCGGCAGTGATTTATGCACTGAAGATTTGACGACATTACTTATACGGGTCAGTTTGTAGGGTTTACACAGATCATAAGAACTTGAAATACTTATTCACACAGTGGGAACTGAATAAGAGATATCCTAGATGGTTGGAGCTAGTAGCAGATTATGACTTAGAGATTTTGTACTAGGAGGGGAAAGCAAACACGGTAGCAAATGCTTTGAGTAGGAAGAGGACTAGGCTGGGCACGATTGTTATATCATCGAGGATGTTACAGGAATTACATCGAGCAAAGATCGAAGTTGTTATGCACGGAGGGACTGGGGAGTGCTTGGGAGCGATGACAACAAGGATATTGCCGAGTACCATCAGTGCTGTACCATCAGTGCTGTAGGAGATTGCCGAGTACCAGCAACAAGATGATAGGATTCAGGAGTGGAAACACCGAGCAGAGATAGGCCAGACACAGAGTTTCCTGATCGATGAGGCAAGGATAGTACGTATGCGAGATCGGTATTGTGTCCTGTTGAGTAGACCAGAGTTGAGGACTCGGATTCTACAGGATGCTCATAGCACCGTATACTCGGTACACCTATGAGCTACGAAGATGTATAAAGATTTACAACAGACATTCTGGTGGCCGAACATGAAGAGGGACACGGCAGACTTCGTGGCAAAGTGTGAGGTATGTCAGCGAGTGAAGGCACAACATATGCGTCCGATGGGCTTATTACAACCGATACAGTACCAGGCTGTAACATCCCAATTTCCGTAACCGGAAGATGTTACCGCCACACCTAACTTACCTCAGGTTCTACGGCCTAACCATCGGTAAGCTTGGTGCTCAGGCTAACCAAGTTCTCTAATCCTATCAGAGAGCGCCGGATTTCAGGAAGCGAGTTCCCTCTGATCCCGGCTCAGCGTATTAAAACATGGATAGGCATAAGCGGAATTTAAACTGATACCAATACGATTACAATCAAGGGTCCCACGTCCGGGACATGGCTATTTAATACAAGCCATTATCGAATAAAAGTGCAGTGCGTAAAAGGGTAAATCACACAGATGCAACTTAAGAGTACTAATTCTCTCAACTTACATCTCTCGAGGCATCGCCTCGCCCGGTATGCTCCACGGCCAGGAAGTATATCCCCCGGCACTTCGTCATCTGCACAAGCAAGTACAGCTTAGTCGAAAAGACTAAGTACGGAACATACACAATAATAATGAACATGAGTATGATTCATGACGTGAAATCCACTTTGAGGCCATATCCACAATGCCCTCAAAGGGTTTGAAATACCTTTCATGCCGTGCAAGCCAAACGATATGCAAAACTGTAAAGCAACTATCCACTCAACAGTTAAGCATCAACACAAGCCAAACGATATGCGTAACTGTAAAGTACTACCACTAAACAGTTAAACATCAAAACACAAGCCAATGATATGTGTAACTGTAAAGTACTACCACTAAACAGTTAAACATCAAAACAAACACATAGAGTGGTTAGAGACCAAGATGATTGGAACAACGGAAGCACCACCATGCTCCACGTTGCCCAGAGCTACGTATGCCAGGGTACGGTCGTATGGTATCACCCAACTCTGAACCGTACACCAAAGCATTGAAGCGTTCGAGGCTAAGGGTTGGTTAGTTCCAACTGCGGTCTTACATGTAGCACCTCGCGTGCACGCTTATCATCCTAACCGACCTCTCTATCGAGGCTAAGGATTGATTGGTTCCGACTGCGGCCTTACGTACAACACCTCGCGTGTACGCTTGCCATCCCAATCGATCCCTCAATCGAGGCTAAGGATTGATTAGTTTTAACTGCGGCCACACGTACAACACCTCGCGTGCACGCTTGCCATCCTAACCAATCCCTCAAGACTGAACTCAAATTACCGGTAGACCACAACAAGGGAGCTACTCTCATGTGTAGAACAGTGACATATAGAAAGTCGAAACTTCCCATTTGGTGGACTTTAAATCCCTATGGCGATCAACCCAGAGGATAATTTGGTCGTCACTCTATCTTTCACTTTACGTGATTAACGATTTTAATGTGATGCTTAATCGTCATTAATTATCAAGTTGGTTTCCACTTTCTGCTTTGCCACGACTCAGCCCAAGACAAGGAATAGACATCACTTGCTCAGTCACTGACGACTTTACCAGATTACATGCAATACCAGATTACATGCGAGATTCATTTAATGCAAATGACATGACAAGCACGTAATACACACTGGCACATATAACAGGTAATTCAAACAAAAGGCACAGTACGTAACATGGGCAAGTGAAGAAAGAAATAAATACGCCATGTATTTAATTTCAAGACTTAAATTATATAAATAATTCTAAGTCCTAAGCCACAGACGTGTCTTATGGTTGCTTAGTGTAGTCCGTACCGTTATCTACAGTCTTCTGTAACCTTGATTGGAAGAATGGAATTCCGTTACCGGCTTCTGACAGTAATCCAATCCTGTCACTGATCATCTAAAACCCGGAATAAACTGACATTAATTCCTTGAATCAATTATCCAACTCAAAATGTCTTAATTTAATTGTTTTCCTAACAATTAAATTAAAATAATAATCCCTTTGATCATTATTATTTTTCTTCAACTCATTCAATTTGTTTGGACTGCTCAGAGGTTTCAAGTGTAGTATCTGCAATCGCGTTCACTTGTCCATACCTCTCATCATCGCAGGAAACAAATAATTAATTTATTAAATTAATTAAATGGCTCTTAAGCCTTTAATCCCAATTAGGAATTAATTATGTCCAAGGGTCCAAAACAGTCCAATACCCGGTTATTTTCCAAGCCCAGTCAATCACGACCCAGCTGGAACTGAATCAATTATTTTAATTTACTCAGCCCGGCCCAACTGAATTTAAATCGTTCAATTAATTAATCGATTCCAACGGCCCAATTCTGCCAGTTAAATCATTCACCACAACAGCCCATTTACCACCAACAGTTTATCATCATTGTTCATTAATTCTGAAGGATCAAACACTGTCCCAGCCAAGAACAGATTGAATGCAATATGAACAAAATGAAGAACACATGAACACCAAGAACAGCCCCAGAATGCAACCATGACCAAATGATTGAGAATGACAACTTGGGGGCCTCGGATTGGTCTCTATCTTTGTCGTCACCGACCAATCCCACATCCAAATTAAATGCCTCCAACCCAAAGATCAAATCGTTTAAAGGATTGAAGGGGAAAACAAGAAAAATGGGTTGGTATCAAATCGTTTAAAGGATTGAAGGGGAAAACAAGAAAAATGGATTCAACCAACCATGCAAAACTGGAAACTGAACCCGAACTGAACTGAACAACACACTGGAACACTGAACCAGACAACACACGGCATCACTGAAACCAAACCATTATTGGACTGTAACCAGACGGGGTACATTATGCAACAACACTCTGCATGCATTATTGACCGGAACATAAATTAGGCACAGAGAACCAACACACAACCAACACTTCCAGGGGCCTCAAGATTCTCAAGTCTTGTCCTTTGTGCCTTCTCACCAAGGAGATGCGAGTTGCACAAAGGTTGAGCTCATCCCCTCACTCGTCCTCAGATTCCCAATCTTCATAGGGCAACATCAAGAACTCAAACTAAACCACAGACAGAGCCAAACTGAGACAGAACCAACATACTGCACAAACCAAATTAGAACCAACAAAACACAACCAGAGACACTGCAATATTCGAACACAATACACTGGATGCATCACAGGCTGAATCAGATTGAACCAGAAACCAGGAAGCAACATTCATCCTCAAGTCTCAAAGAGTGTCTCCAACCAAATTATATTTTTGGGGAAACACAATTGAGCTTGCATACACCACACCGCCCTCGGATTCTTTCCTCATCGGGCCTGCACTACAACCATACCAAAACCAACTGGAAAATGCACACTAACAGAACCAAAATCGACAGGCCATACCAAAATCCACTGCCACAATTCCTAATACATCAACATCCTAAAACTGAGACAACAATGGAACTGAATCTGAATACAACACTGAACTGGAACAGAACCAGTAATGAACATGCAATGTCACAATTTGTTGTGCCTTTCCAACCAAATCGATTTTAGGGTTGCACAACAACAATACCCTCAATAACATCCTCGGGTATTTCCAAATTCCACAATTCTTAAACCAAGACAAAATCCAAGTTCGGACAAGGACACTGGACAGAACCAGAACTGACCCCAATCGAACTCAACACAACGGACATCAAAATTGAAGACATCAGTAAATCCAGACTCCCCATTCAACCTCAAAACAACCCCGACATCTCAATTAGACAGGCAATTGCATAAATCCCCAAATCGAATTCTAGGGTTCCAAGAATTTACCTTCGACCGAGAAGGATAGGAATCCAAGAGTCCAAGCACATTGACCGAATGAGCAAGTCGAGGGGTTGCTCCCTTTTATAAGTCGAAGGACCTATCCACCATCCCCAATCGCCATTTCTGCCACCTCCAAACGCCCCAATCCATGACTGCCGCGCGGTGATACTCGCGCGGCCCAACACGCAAAAATGCCAGAAAAGAAATGGTGCCGGAATTGGATTCGCCAAAAACGTGGGATGCGGAATTTGCCAAGCATAGTCGCGGAATTCCGCCATAATGTCGCGGGAATTTGGCAACAAGGTTGCGGAATGGAGAAGAAGTCGTGGAATGAGGAAGACGGGGAAATGAATTAATCTGCCTTACTCCGTTTTTGATTCTGTATATCAATTGCAATTAAGAATGCCCAAATTACAATTGAATCCCCTGACTCTTCCCACTAATTCAATTTGGTTCCTCAACTCTTCTTCCAATTCGATTGAGTCCCCAAGGTTTTCCAGTTTTCAATTCCAGTCTTTTAATTTTTTGAAATTCCATTTTTGACCCAGAAGTTTCGAAACTTCACACTTGACCCCCACAAGGTCTTCAATATTTCCCTTTCCACCCCGGGAAATATTATTTGCTAAATGTCATCCCTTGTTGCTATTGGGCCTCCGAATCCTTAATTGGGCCTTCCGGCCATATTGGGCCCAATTAATTATCCAATTTCAATCGACTTGTCGGGTTCTTTGATCCAATTGTCCTTAATAAAATTCTTCGCATATTAGAAATTAATTATTTTCTTATAATTAATTTCACGAAATTTTTTTACTCATTTTCTGACCCCGGAATTACCTGCCTGTGACACGGGATGTTACACAGGCTGGAAATGGAAGTCAGTAGTGATGGATTTTGTGATAGGACTTCCTTGTACCCGATGAGGATGTGATACGATTTTGGTAGTGGTAGATCGGATGACGAAGAGTGCAGTGTTCATGCTGATGAGATTGACTTGGTTGATGGAGCAGTTAGCCCAGGCATACGTTCAACACATCGTTACTCGTTTTGGAGTTTCGAGGGATATCGTGTCAAATCGAGATTCGTGGTTCTTATCTAAATTCTGGGAGGAGTTTCAGGATGCTTTTGGCATCCGTATCAGCATGAGTACAGCATGATATGCTATGACAGACGGACAGATAGAGCGTACTATCCAGACGTTAGAAGATATGCTCAAGGCTTGTATTCTGGATTTTTAAGGTTCATGGGAAGATCGGTTACCGTTGGTTGAGTTCTCGTACAACAACAGCTACCACTCTAGTATTCGAATGACTCCGTTGAGGCGTTGTATGGACGTAGGTGTCAAACTCTGTTGTGCTGGAACAATTATTCCGAGCGAGTTATAGTAGGTCCTGATCTGATAGAGGATACTACACGGCAAGTTCGATTGATACAAAATCGGATGAGGGAGGCTCAGGATAGACAATGCAGCTATGCAGATTTGCATCAACGACAATGAGAATTCAGTCTCGGGGATCATGTTCTGTTACGAGTGTCACCCACGAAAGGGGTAAAGAGGTTTGGCATCCGGGGAAGTTCAGTCCACGATACATTTGGCCGTACGAGATTACCGAGCGGATAAGAAAGGTAGCGTACCGATTAGCTCTTCCGGATGAGTTAGCAGGAGTCCACTACCGGAATAAACAGCACATGGAATAGACAGTTTATTTAATCATCTATTTTATTCCCTCTACATATATGCACATGAAATAGACATATACATATGTGTGTATATATATAAGCAAAGGCACTACATACAATATATATATATATTCACATGGATTAGACAACATATATATATATATATACACTTGGATTAGACAATATATGTATATTTATGCACATGGGATAGACAATGTATATATACATACATATATATGTAATGGACGGTATGTACATATATATATATATATATATATATATATATGGAATGGACAGTGTATACATATATATGTATATAGGCATACACACACACCCAAAATCAAACATTCAGACATTAGCAGGAGGCAAGCCGCGGTGGTGTTGCCGCGATGAGGCTGCGGTTGCCTCACCCCTCGCCACGGTCGCCAGCGACCGCAGCGCCGGTCACAGCAATCACAGCGGTGATCGCGACAATAGCCATGGTTGCCTCTGTAACCGATTTTGCACATAGACAGGAGGAAGAAGATGATTCAAAGCCACTCCCATGACCCTAGATGACGGAAAAATCAAGTCTTGAGCTGCCGTTTCTACTCCCCAGCTCCCAATCCAAACCTAGTAACAAATATCAAAGCAACATCGCCACCACCGTCAACCTCCCACCATCTCAAACCCACCTCTCACTGAGTTGTATTAATGGAAATGAAAATATCATCAAAGACATCTTACCTTCTCTACCTCAGCTCGAAAGCACCCCGCCTCTCGCTCCTATGCTCTTAGACGCCGGCAACCAAGGAGAAAATGTAAGAGAGTGAGTGCAGAAAAAAATGGCTGCTGTCTTAGGGAAAGGAAAATGGTGACCTAAAGCTACAATATATATATATATATATATATATATATATATATATATATACAAATGTGT
>MAYD01529048.1:0-10683 GCA_001909325.1 Ruellia speciosa
AGTGAGGTGGCGGCATAAAAGAGAAATTGATGATTTTCTTTCTCAAAACCCAATCAGCATCAATATAATGTGTAGTCAAGCAAAGATAACCATCGGTGGCAATAGAAGTCCATAAATCACATGTGAAGCATATTCTACCAGGGGATACACGTAGTTCTTGACCAAGTCTACTTACTTCATTCTTATGCAATTTGACTATATCAACTCTAGCGGTGTTCCTAGTGAAATGAGCAACTTGTGGTTCCAAATATGTAAAGATAGATCGGACAGCTTCATATTCTACAAATTGAAAAGGCAACTCATGCTTGACAATTGCTAAAATAAGTAGCTCCCTAAATCTTTCTTGATCAAACTTTTGTGACCTAACACCAAGGCCAGCATTGCCTTTTTTCTAACAAGGCTTGACCTATGTCACGACTATGCATCCTAGAACATCTTTCCAATACATGACGTCGCATGTTACCTGTACCATTTTTGGAATCAGCCCCCAGCACTTGCCCACAAGCTTTGCAAGCACACTTCAATGGACTACCTTCTGTATGAGGCAACAAGTTGAAATATTGCCACCACTTGGATCTCATTTGTCTTTTCCGCTTGCCATCTGCTTTCACACTGGAGTTTTCTTGATTTTCAGAGAGATCCATACTCGTTGTATGATCCTCCTCCTCCTCCACATCAACACGCTCATTATAGTCATTTGAATTGATATTGGACCTAGTATGACAAAACAAAATAAGAATTAAGAAATAACTAATTATTTAGTCAAAAGAAAAGAATAGAGATAGATACTTTACATTGTTTTTGTAGTTGAATACCAGCAAGAAGGGTTCTTAGACAATGGAAAGTTGAATACCAGCAATTGTTGGAATTACCTGTAAATCAGCCAATAAATCATGAAATTAATTGAGCTGATTATTTATTGAAGAAATCATGAAATTAATCTAACCATGAAGTTAAACAGAGGGCCCAAGAAACTAAGAAAGCAGTGCCTGCTAATATCTGCTTTTCCAAAATAAAAAGAAAGCAGGCCTCTGTAATGTAATCAGACGGACACAACATATATCAGTAAACAATTGCACGAAATATTTAGTACACGCAGAGAAATCAAACAGTAAGTAAAACTGTAAAACTGAACCAGAGGCAATTATGCAACAATTACTAATTTCATTCCAGGTTCCAACTTTGTACACAGAAATGTAATCAGACCGACACAACATATATCAGTTTCAGTTTACAAACTTTCAATTTCATGCGATGTATAGCACAAACTCCCATTTGCAGATTCTTAGACCAAGCACTAGAACCAAACTGAGATGGACAGACATCGACACTTCGACAGACTTCAAAAAAAATTCATGGTCCTAAAACCAAAATTGAACACACCCACAACCTCAAATCTACTTTGAATTGGTGTAGAAAACCTCAAGACAACTACATAATCAATGAGAATCAATTGAGGGGAAACAAAAATGGAATTTAAACAACCCAAGACCAACATCATTCAATAAGCTTTCGGCTGCCAACCACTTAGGTGGGGTAACACGAGGAGCAATTCCAAGACACCAAAACCCATGTTGAGCCCTCGGCCATCACAGCTTTGAGAAATTTTCAACATTCAAGAGTCCCAACCTAAAACAGAGTAACAAACAACATGACCAACTGGAACGGAAACCATCCACAGACCCCGATCGAACAAACCACATAACCAAACTGGACAAGAACTATTGACGGACCCCAATCGAACATCCCAACTGAAACCGAAACCAAAACCGAGTCGGAGACGGAACAGACAACATCGACATACAACAGGGGCAACCAAAAATCGAACACCCTACTCCCAGATCCCAAACACCTTCAACACCAAACCAGCAATAGAAATCTAGGGTTCGCGGAAGAATTACCTCAAATCAAATCGGCCGAGAGAGAGAGAGCTGTGTCCAGCGAGGGAGCTGAGCATCGTCCAGCGTCGAGCGGCAAGCTGTGTCGACCGAGACCGAGAGAGATCGCGATAGTCGGAGAAGAATTGAAGAGAGCAGGTGAAGACGCCAAGACCGCAAGACGGGACTGAATAAGGTCTGTTCTCCTTCAGGCCTCAGCCTCCCCGTTAATTAATGTATTGACCCGTTCTGAACCTGAAAATTCTGAATTAACCCGTTCGGGTTCGAGTTCGAACCCGAAAATACTTAACCCGATTTTTTCGGGTTCGGGTTCAGGTCGACCCGATTTTTTCAGAACCCGATTCCCCTAAACCCGAACCCGAAATTTTTCGGGTCGACCAGGTTCGGGTCTTCGGGTCGGGTCCAATTTTGACACCCCTAAAAAAAAGTACCGTAATAATTTTTTTTTTTTTTTTTTGGAACACAAACGCCCAAGGCTCTACCATGATGATCTAGTCAATGGCGCATTCATCAAGCAGTTTATCGCGGAGAGCATCCGGCACTTGTGCATAAACCCATTTATCGTAATGGGGTGATGTTGTTACTTTGGCCATGGCATCTGCCATGGCGTTTCCCTCCCATGGCGTGAACCAAAAAAGAATGCGGTCGAATCTTCTTCCCCTCTCCCAAATGCGCCTCGCCAATTCATACGGCTGATCTGTTCCGTGAGCCTCTCCCAAAATCTGTATGGCTTGCACAAAATTCCTTTCGATAATAACTTTTCGGAGACCTTGTTTCCATGCCAATCCTAATGCAATCCACACAGCCCACAACTCGGCCGTAAGGGGTTGGCATCTTCCTAGTGATCGGTGAAAGCCAAACATCCATTGCCCGTTGTGATCATGTGCGACTCCACTAGCACTTGCACGGTCGCTTCCCCTCTGTAGTACCGTAATAATTTTTGAAATGTATGTATTTAACCATTCAAATATATAGTAAACATAGAAAAATCCCACAAGTTTTAAAGTGGATGTGTACCCAATATTTAAATCTAAAATTTTAGGTAAAATAAAATTACCCCATTGATCTATATACACTCAAATGAATGTAAAAATATAATATTTGTACCACAAATATATATATATATATATATATATTATAGTTTTTTATTTAAAATTAAAAATAATATATATATATATATATGTAGATGTATGTATGTATATATGTATATATATCATCATCTACATCATATTTCTCTCCCCACCACCAGCTACACTCGCCAGAGTCAGCATATTCAGCCTCGGGATGGGCGGCAACGAATCGGGGTCGCCAAGAGTTGGGGATGGTACTATTCCCATGTAACGCCCCCGGTTTTCACCGATGCGTCACGCCGTACTGATTAGCCTAAACTAGTGGCTAACTAATCTGAAATCCTTAGTACAAAGCAGGTAAAACATATAATTTCAATTAAACATTAACTAAACCTTAAGTCTCGGATAAAGAAAGCTGAAAATGCATATAATATAACTGTCTCCATAATACAGCGTCAAAATACAATACATCTGAAAACCACCTATACTAATATAATAACAATGGGATTGTTCGCTCAACCCATCCAACATGCTGCAACTCATGTCTATCATGTTCACCTGAAAAATATAAACATTTAGGGATCAGTAAAAGTTGAGTAAGAGGTTCTCCGTAGATGAAAGCCTCTTTGAAAAGGATGTTTATAAAATACAGTTTTCTCTTTTTAAAAGTGTACTACAACCACAATAACTAACAAATGCCACATAAAACATAACCAACTGCATAAATAACGGTTTAAATATATACAGAATTTAAAGTGCAAGTGATACATAATTCTAACATACACATATCTAACCTATAAATGCAAATGCAACACATAGCATGTCTAGCGCGTAACCTGCCAGGCCATCTTCTAGGTCATCCTGGTAACCCCCAGGAATTCCCAACTCAAGGGGAGAACCTGGCTTCCTGACGTGTGTGCCAACGTAAATAATATTTTCTTTCAGAAGAGTATTCTAATCAGACACACATTAGACATTTAGCCATAATCATCATGTCAATTTATCAGTTATGGTCACAATATAATCCTATCATTTACTTCAAGAAATGGGGATATTTTATTTGTACAAAACTAATAATTCTTTTTAATCATCATAAAAAGAAAATAAAGAATTTGTCCCAATCTTGATGTTGCTACTTCTAGAGCACATCTAATATGTAATAGTGAGAATTTTCTAAACACTTTTCCATTATACACAAACAGAGCAAATTTTTGGCTTTGTCAATTACAACCATTTGCAGGCGGTTGAATTTTTTTTCGAACAATTTCATATGACTCATATTAATTGGATCATTTGTAGAGAATCATTCTTTGATCTTAACTCGTAACCTCATTTCATTTGGTCATTTTACAAACTCATAACTTCAACATGTATCCATTTCAATATACACAATTTCCCCAAAATATGAAGGGGTTTAAGTTCCTGTACAACAGAATTAATATCAATCGTATTGAAAATAATAGGAATATGTTACCTTTTACCTTACAATGAATTTATTGATATAATTAGAAGATCTAGCGAAGCCTTGTATTTTATTCTCTTCGATAGAACTTTGTCGTTGTAATACCTCGGGATGGGGTGGCTTAAAAGAATTGAAGAACTACTCATATCAACAAGGTGCACCTTTCTTTTCTGGTGACCATCCCATAAGAACTCCAAAGTTAAACGTGCTGACCTTGAAGTAATTCTGGGATGGGTGACCCCCTGGGAAGTTTCTCAGGGTGTGCGCGAGTGAGGCCAAAACGCACTGAAAAAAACCTGTGTTGATTTGTGAGGCCAGACTTTAATTCCGGAGGGCAAGTAACCACCTCCGGCCCTGCAGCGGGCTGAGGTGTTACAGACGTACTGGTAACGTGTTATGTAATAAATGTTAAATTACTATTACAATAGTATAAGAAATAAAAGAGAAAAAATGTAGAAGAAATTTCATTTCATATTCGTATGAAAAATGTTATAAATTAAATATAAAAATCTTCTATTTATAAAAGGTTACAATAGATATCAGTCATACGATTGTAGACTACACGACTCGATCTGGATCTTCCATTTGTTGGCTACACAGTACCACGTCCACCTAGTCTTTACTAGGTAGTTAAATCTAAATCATCCATTTGTTGACTATGTTGTAAAATCACGTCCACTCATTCTTTACTATAAATAATATTTCCTGTTTATAGATTAATATTTATAATATGTCCTAATATTACCAGGTCATGTTTGCGAATAAGTAATGAGCATTGTTGATTAATTTACAGCCTAGTACAACGCCTGCTATTACTTTGACATAGATGCCCTTACAAAACAATTTACAATACCACTACAATTTCCTAGCACTTGTGCATCAATTGTAAGACAACATTTCAAGAAAAAGCAAAAGGCATCGCTTTTTCTTTTTTGTGGATCCCAATCGGTCAGGGTCAGGGGTGTCGAAACCACAACACAATTAGGCACGCAATGGTGCAGCCTCTTCAACCACAACCTCTACTTGCACAAGCTCCACGCTGTCTGGACTGCGAGTTGCAGCTGGCAGCCCTCTACTTGCAGGTGTTTCCGAGCTGTCAGTTTCGCTGCCAGACCCAGCACTCCTGGTTTGTACGGGGCGGAGTAGTCCCTGAAATCTCAACAGGTAGCTCTGACTAGGAGACTGGTTTCTCACGTATCTTGTTTCCGTTACAACATTTGAAGGCCTCTCGGAATCAGCAGGGAGGTTGGATAGGGCACTCAGGTCGAGATTTGGAAAGACGGAGCTGCGGCATCTGGGACATTTCACGTTCAATCGGAGCCACTCATCAATGCACTCCACGTGAAAATTGTGGGCACAAGGAAGACCCCGAACCTGCACAATGTCTAGTAAGAAATAAATTCGGTAACACCGAAACACAATCATGTCTCTACCACAACGGCGGCTTTCTTATTTTTTTTATTTTCTTCTGAGATTATTTTTTCTTATGTTTCATCATTTGGAGGACAGGTTGCAATGTAAAATTCAATACACAGGTTTGTATCATATACATAAGGGCATAAATCATATGAGAAGGATATTAATTGAACAGCCGATCCCGACTATCACGGGTCAAGCTTTACTTGGGGCTTGTAATGACAATTTTTTGTTTAGAATTTAATTCATTAAACATTTTAAAATTAACAAACTAATGATTCAAAATTTCAAATTCGATTTCAGATCATGATAGCAAACTCAACTCATGGTCAACCACTAAATTAAATCTATAATTCAACTTAATATAAGATCAAAACTATTTCAAAAGCCAATTGCATTTGTGACCTTGCTCAGCTCATGAAAAGCTATAACTTCCATCATCACAATACAAACTATTGGAATTCAATGATAACTGCAACTACGATAACTAAAACCCTAAATCTTGTATGTATCAGGATGACTCACAGCGTGTTCGGGTATAGTGTAACACCTTTTCTATTACTTCCTTTTTCCACTCTAATTATTTTGATGAAACCAAGACATGTTTACCTCATTCCCGACGTGGAACTCTTCCAAACATATAGGGCACTCACTACAATCAGTAGGAACTGCTTTCATCCTAAATTTTGGAAGTTCTTGAATAAGTGCCTCCACAGCCTCCCTCTGCACAACGTGATGAATTTATCGCAACTCAGAAAGGAACCACAGACAACAGAAAATGGGTATAAAATAGGCAGCATCACAGCATAACATCTGAAATGAGACTAAGAGAGACTATTTCCCTCAGACATTTGAAATATTATATACTACTAGAATCAGTTATTTTGTGACACCCAATCTGTATATTTTATTTCAATCACAAAATGAAAACAAACTAAGAGCCTATATGAGTCAAACTAGGTCCCCGCTGTCAAAATCTAGTGAGAAAGTTTGCAAGCATCGTTTTATTTTCCAATTGTATTAAATATGTCTTAACCATTCATTTATATTAGTAACATACATTTATTATATTAACTTGGACAATATACATATATACAAATATATACTCCCTCCGTTCCACAAAACTTGCTCCACTTTCCTTTTTAGGTTGTTTTGAAATATTTGCTCCATTTACCTTTTTTATTATTTTTCCTTCACTCGGCATTAAAAAATACTATATTTCCCCACCCCTTCCACTAATAAAATACCCCATTTCTCTCTCTCTTTCTAAAAAACTACACCAGATCCAAAAGAGCATTTTTTTGTGGAATGCAAGAAGCATAATATACTGTAATGTTTAATTTTTTCCCTAGTATACAATAACTTAATAAGTATATAATATGTTGAAAATATATAGAATCAGATCAGAAAAATAAGAAATTAAACTTGAGCACAAGCTAAAAAAACAAGGTCACAAGCTCAAGTGGTGATCGACTCACTCAAACCCCAAGGGGCAAAATAATTTCTGAACATGCTACTGGTGGTAAGAGAATCTAAAAGTTGCTGTTATTGATTGCTATAATTTCAAAGGCAAGTCACTTGTTTACCTGGGCTGCAGTCAAGTAAAGTCCCGGTTGGTATGCAGCTGCATCTAGGCCCATCACTCTCAATTCTTGGTGGGCAGCTTCAAAAGCCCAATCGGGCACTCTAATCATGTCAACCAAAACCTGAAGAAAGAGTTTAATTTTCGTCAGTTCTTTAATAAATTAATTCATTTTTTGGTGTGTCAAAGGGAAATGCAAAAGAAAGATTAATAAACTAAAATATAACCAGATAGCACAGAACACATCAGGCAATATCCATACCAGAAGTTGATTTTGAGGTCCATCAAATTATACAGATGGAAACTATAGCTGAGGTTAATGTGGGTATTCACAATAATAATTCTACTTTTTAACGTTGATTAAGATAAATTCAAAAGAAAACATAAAATATTTCTAACATAAAACTACCAGTGCTTATCCATAGACCACAACCAATTCACAAACAATGGTTCTGAGGTTACCCCAAATTCTGATATGGGTATCCCTTGCAGGGCACGGAATTGATGAGCCCGCCTTCTCGTTAACCACTGTAATGAAGAGGTAAAAGTTTAAGATTAGGAGAGTTGCTGTTACGAAGATTATGCTGTATGAGAGTATGTTTCACCCAATGGAGATCCCGCAGGAATATTGTCCTCTAAGCTACAGCAGCGCGAGGCACAGGGGAAGCTGCTTTCAGAAATCAAGGAAAGACAAGCAGATGATAAAGAAGCCATCAAACAAAATGAAAGATGGCCAACCTTCCCAACACATATAGTGGCAATGCATGCAAGTCCACAATAGCTGAAAAGAAGCCAAATGAGGAAACCCCACTTCCGACCGTCTTCAGGCAACTGAAAGGGGTTCTAGATGTTAAATCCGTTCTGTATCCAAGTATCGGATGTCAATGAAGAGATGAAAAAGCAACTTACACAATCTCTTGCACTAACAAACCAATGGCTGCCAATTATAGTCCAAGCCCAAAGGAACGGGTAAAGTAACAATACAAGAATGGATAAGACAACAATCCTTCCACAAAAACGAGCATATCTCTGCTCTGAACCAAGATCCCTGGGCCATTTCAAGTAAAGCAAAAGGGATAAGGTTGTTAAACAAAGAAAGGAAACCAAGTAAACAGAGAAGTGATCTAAAAACTAGCACAACCTACTCTAGACTATGGGCAAGCAACGTAGATGTGCATGATATAAGGCTTGAACCTTACAGAGCTAGTTAGCAAGATCCATTGCCTAAGCATTGAAAAAAGAGCATATCAGCTCATAAGTATTTCAAATATTTAACTGAACAACTCTCCAATAAAGTAGACGATCAATCTACCAAAATTTGACAAAAAGATTAAAAATAAAATAGTTAAAATCGCTTGGCAAAAATAACTTTGCAAAAAGTTAAGTTGTTAAGGTTTCAAGAAAAAAATGGCCTGAACAACAAGAATACTAACAAATCATAAGTGATATGATGTCACCAAGGATAACCTTAACATCTGAAGAAAAGGAGAGTCCTTACAATCCCATTCCAGAAGCTAGTCCATTATCCACAAACATCAAGAGCCGGAAAATAAACACAACAGTGTAGCCCGCCTATAGTAATATAGAAGAGAGCACAATGAAATTAATTATAAACCCAAGATCACATCCAAATTAGGTAAGTCCTAATGCTTCATTTTGTGTTTATGCATGTGTGTGTGTTTTGGTGGTTTTTTTTGGGGGGGGGGGGGGGGGGTGTTAATTTGAAAGAGATAAAGGTTACTTACCACAATCCATATGTGCAATGGATACTCACATACATGATACCTCCCCCAATTAATTGCCACGACAATTCTAACCAAATAGTTAAGAAACAGTCCAAAAGCTCAATCCAGCAAGAAATATTAGATACTCACTGATCTGCCCAACTCCCCAAAATTCAAAGTAACAGCGTGACAAAGAGAAACAGTATGTGCAAGAAAAGGTCTCATTATCAACAAGAAATCAAATACTGAATATTCACCTGTTGAAAAATGAAGGATAAGTTCTAAAATTGCCACCAAAAGGATACATACTTGTTGCAAGCATAGACAAGAAGAATCCATCATACCTGCAAGAACCCAAACACCCCCATTTCCCAATAAGGTCTTCCATGTCCAAAAAAAAAAAAAAAAATCCCAATTTAGGAAACTACTTCTGGAGCAAAACTAGGTTGTCCTCTTTTCTTGCGGAAGGACAGATGAGAAAGAAAGGGGAAGAAAGAACTGACCACTTGAAATCAACGCCTTTAATCGCCATAGAAATCTTGAACTCTAACACCAGAATTCGATTCTCGTCTCATCCTTTCAAGGCTGTAATCCAAACATAGGCGGCAGTCCACTTATGACAGCAGTAAATCAGAAATTGCAGACAAGAATAGGTGCAGAAGCAAATCTACTGAAGAAAAGGGAGCAGAATCAAAGGGGATATCTCCGGATCGGCAAAAAGGTGAAGGGAGAAAAGGGCTTTGTGCAGTATTGGTGAGAAATGACAGCAAGTAGACAACTTCACAAGCAGGGGCAGTAGTATAGTGGTAGTGGATGTGGACCCTCGATCTTGGATCAATTTCAACCCAACCCCACCCTTTACATCCAACGTTTTGGTTATACATGCAAACCAACAGGCAACAGACTTATTCTTGAGCTCGACTCAAGTTTGTTAGGTTAAATATGCGAACAAATTTTCTGACTCACAAACTTAGTTCGAACAATCTTCATCTTCGTGAATACTTATAGATATCGTTACCCTGGTGACAAAGGCTTTTCTCGGTCGTGTTTTATGTTTGTCTGACGTTTTCTCTTCTGATTTCTTCGCTAGTTAGCAATTTTCTTTTTGTCCATTGGTCTCCTCTGATCATTGGATGAAGTATCCTTCTTTGTTTCAACGTTTCTTAGAAAGTTTTTCGTATTTTGGTTCTTTGGTAATTCCTCAGCTTTTTTTGATATTGTTTTCTTTTTAACATATATTTCAAGAATTACGTCACAGTTTGAATCTAAAACAAAAGTTAAAATTACTTATATTTAATTAATTTAAAAATAACTTTTTGTTGTGAATATTATTATTTTTAATATATACTTCCTCCGTATTTAATTACTCGTTACACTTTCCTTTTTGGGTATTTATTTTTAGTCGTTACACTTTCCTTTTTGGGTAAGTTTTTTGGGTGAAATTAAGGGTATTTTTGGAATGGGCCCCACTGCTTGACTTTTTTTATGTATGGTGTGGTTGTTATTATGTTGTAGGGTCAAGGGTATTTTT
>MAYD01529523.1:0-15658 GCA_001909325.1 Ruellia speciosa
TTATTATTATTATTCTTGTTGTTGTTCTTAAATATTAGTAGTTTTTGGGCTAGTTAAAGTTAGTTACATTATAAAGTTATTATTGGGAGTTTGGTTATGAGTGCAAATGACAACTATAGATTCTGATGAAAGTGATCACATGATACAAATTGGGGAGCAATTATTTGTGTTCCTTTGCACAATTTTGGGAATGACGTTACTCAAATTGGAGCAAGATTAAATGTGGTAGATTACACTAGAATTTAAGTCAAATAAGGCATTTTCTCAAAATTGCTTTAAAATATAAAGTGATTTGTTAAAATTTCTTTTAAGAGTATTGCTGGCACGTACCCCGTATGTTTAAAAATTGTTACTTGCGCATGCTAACTCGACTGAGTTGAGTGACATACAAATGGGGAATTTTTTGGAAAATGAAAATTTGATTTTGACGAAATGTTCTTATAACCTCTCAGTAAAATGATCTTTGGGAAAATGTGGAAACATATTTCTAGACATTGTGATTTGTTAAAATGAGCTGATAATTTGATGTTGATGTTGTAATATGGCCGTTGGATGATTTTAGAAAAATAGAATATCGTGATAGGTGGTTTTGTAATTTTGGTAAAAACCCGGAGATTGACTTGTGGTATTTTCAAATGAGATTTTGACATTTTGAAGATTGTGCGATAGAGAAAGACGGTTTGTAGCAAGCTTCGAGACCAGGTGTTAGGCTAGACTCCTAGGTTACCATAGTAGGAGGCCTTATAGGCGTAGTATACATTTGTTGTAAAGTCCCAATTTTTCCCAGCCCATTTTTCTTTCCCGTAGGCCCATTTAGTCCCATTTAGTTTAGATATTTTTGCGCACATTGTTACCCTACCATTACTGTTCCATTCATTCCTATACTCCGCAGTCGTAGTTCCATAGCTCTCTCTCTCGCAAAGCTCTCAGTTGGAAGAAGGTTGAGGGTATTGTGTGTGTTGGTTCAATCGTAGGTAGAAGGTAAGATCCCGATCATCTCTCTCTACCTTGGTTTCCTGAGTTTCTTTTGTCTGATGTGAGACCGGTGAATTTACGGAGGTGGGTTGGCGGAAATGTTGAATGTAGGTTGAAGATTGAGGCTTGATCGGGAGTTGAAGTTGAGCATTGTATTTCCCGTGATTTCAGGCAAGGGATACATGCATACACTGTTATATGTATATATATATATATATATATTATATTGTATACATTCCATCTTCCTAGATTATGGGTTTCTAAAAGTGAATCGCTGATGACGATGATCTCCGTGGTGGAGTAAGTCACCGCGGAAATAGGCGAAGATTGGGGTCACACTTTTCCGTGGTCTAGGCTCCTTTCCGTAGTCCAAGCCTTTTCTGCAGTATTCCACTTCCCGCGGTCCCTTGATCGCGGTGAAGGTGAGGGTTGACCGCGGCTCGTTCCGCTCTGGTCTGTGATGTTTCTAGTTGTTGAATTCTAGCGCTGTCTTGTTTTATGTGATTGATAATGATTATGAATAGAATGTTATTTGGATATTTGCCCTATTAAAGCATGCTTACGAGATGACGAGATCGTTGGAACCGAGGGATGAATTGTTAAATTGCGTTTACGTACTTGTGATGGTACTTGTTAGCTTAGAAATTTAGGCATGTGAACCCAGTGTGTTAGGTTGCTTGTTTTGATGACATCTTCGTATGAGTCAATTTTTGGCTGTGGCAAACTATGCCTGATTATTCCTGCCTAGCCATGAGCATGACTTTGTTTTGCATTATGATTATTTTTGTCTGGCCGTGAGCAAGACATGATTCTGCATTCATTTTATTACCGCCTGGCCTTGTGCATGGCGTTTTTCTTATCACTATTGCCCCTGGCCTTGAGCATGGCATTTCATTCCCTCCACCTGCCCTTGAGCATGGTGTCGAGATGATTCCTCCGCTTGGCCTTGAGCATCGCGTGGACAGATGTGGGATCACCTGGCCGTGTGCATGGTGATGGCTAGGTAGGCTCCGGCCTAGGCATCATTTCTGCATTTGCATATAAGGTAGATATGTGTATGTTAGGTCATGCATCACATGCATTTATGTATGTTGCGTGGTTGAAGCATCGATATTGGATGGTGTGATGTTATTATGTGTTGATTGCTTTATCCTTATCTGTTATTACTAATTGTCTGATTATTCTCTTTTCCCCGTTTTTTCCTCATGCATATTTATCCCTTGCTCAGTACGTTGTACTGACCCCTGTTGTTTTACTTTTCATAGATCCTCTTGGAGGCGCAAACGCACATTGATTAGGATTGAGGTATGAGTGGACTTGTCTGGATTAGTATAGGGTGCATTTCCTGATAGATCGTTATCTGCTACTATCTTTCATACTATTTGGCTACATTGTTGATACTGTTGTTAGCAATGACGCATGTTAGGGTGATATACTTTGATATTTGCTTACCTGCTTTCCAAATGCATGGAAGATGTAATGAATGGTTATAACCCTTGTTCTCAGTGTTTACCTCGGCCTTGTATCAGAGAGTCTAAGCTAGATGGCCACCAGTTTAGGCAAACCGGTATAGCGGTAGCTCGCAAAAAATGTTTATGGAAGGGGTCTATGTAGCTGCTGCGCCCGCCCCCACCCTTGGAGAGTTTAAAAATTTGGGGTGTTACAGAGTGGTATCAGAGCCTAAGCGCTCTATATACCTATAAAATTGGATAGACATAGGTGGTGAGAGTGTGCGGGGGTTGCATATAGCTTAGGATCTGCATTGTTACTCATGAATTCTCTGTTTCAGATATGCGCTACCTGCGATATTGGACCACGGAACGAGGTTCCGCGGTTGATTCTGTAGGGGCTCTAGTGAGCTATTTTATGTTATTACTGTTTTGCTGCTATATCTGTCTTTACTAACTGTAGGGCGAGGAAATTGACCCTTTAACTTTTCCTTAGTTCAGGATGCCGCCAAGACGAGCTGTAGGGACAGGCCGCCGGGGTAGGCCTTGACGGAACCCCGCACCATATATGGGTGATCGTTTCAGGGAGACAGTGGATAGGGTAGAGCAGGAGGTTGAGCAGTCGGCGCATCAGGTGCCGTAAAGGTAAGGGGCACCAGCCGCTGGGCAGGGACCCCAGGGCAGCAGCCGAGAGCAACACCGGCATTCGATCCTACGACATTCGCGCAGCAGTTGATGGTGGCTTTTCAGGTACTGCAGAATATACAGGGTGCACCGACTCCAGATGCAGCAGGACCTGCTCAGCCAGCGTATGTACACGTCGATTACTTGGACATGGCTACACGACACCGACCATCGACATTTGCAGGAGGGGCTGACCCTTTGATCTTTGATGACTGGATTTATCAGATTTCTAGGATCTTCCAGTATATTGGCTGCCCCGAGGATCGTATGGTGATGGTTGCCTCACATTTTCTGGTTGGCGCCGCATGGAGGGCGAGTGAGACGATGTTGACAGCTCGACCAGACTTTGGATGGACACAATTCAGGGATGCCCTGAGATCTCATTTCTTCACGCCGAAGTTATTGAACGCCATGAGGCGTGAGTTTCTAGGTTTAGTATAAACGGAGGAGATGTCAATGATCACCTACCAATAAAGATTCACTGAGCTGATGAGGTACCCGCCGGAGTTAGTACCCATGGAGGCGGATCGCGTACATCGATTTATTGATGGCCTGAAGGCCAAGATCCACATAGGATATAGGTTCCATGAGTATGCTTTCCTTTCTTCTGCGTATGATCAGGTCCTGTTTTTCGAGAGGGGCTGGGCGGATGAGCGGCAACTTTGGCAGAGCCGCAAGAGGGAGCACGAGGCGCAACAGACCCGGGGCCCGCGGGGCGGAGGTCGATAGAGATTTGCTAGGGCTCGCATTGATGGGCCTATTGGTAGAGGGAGAGGTCAGGTTGGTGGTAGAGGCCGTGGCGGTGAGGGACAGCCTCGTGCGGTGTTGCAGGGGGATGCACATCAGCTACGATGCTGGGGTTGCCAGGGGATTGGACATCATAGGAGGGATTGTCCATCTGAGCAGCAGGGCGGACAACCGCAGAGAGTGTTAGGGGTGGTTGATTGAGGTAGACAAGCTTAGGCTGGCCGGGGAGGCTGCCTGAATGTGATCGAGAGGGCTGACGCTGAGCGGCGCGATGATGTGTTGGCGGGTACGTATTTAATTTTCGCATTGTTCCATTCTATTATGCTAGTATTCTGATGTGATGTACTCTCGAGAACTGAGTTTACATACTTGTTGTCAATGCCTTAGGATCTATCCTTGTTGCAAATCACGCCGCCTTTGTACTGTTTGATTCCGGTGCGTCATGTTCCTTTATCGCTTCTGGTTTCATGCGCGAGCACGGTTTAGGGCTATTGGTGCCCCATAGGATGTCCATCTCTTTACCATCGGGGGATATTCGTGGGTGTGATTGATTTTTGCCTGAGGCTGTGTTGATCGGGCCGGAATTTTTGGGCTGATCTCGTGGTTTTTGGTTTGGCTGAATTTGATGCGATACTTGGCATAGATTGGATGGAATGCCATCATGCGCAATTGGGTTGTGGTATTCCACATATTTCATTCCGAGACCCGCACGGTACATACGTTTCTTATCGTCCTTTACCTTTTCAGCCTGGTATCAAGATTGTTTCCTTCCTGTCTATGGCTTTACTGTTACGCAGGGGTTATCCTGCCTATTTGTGCTAGGTGCACGATTTGAGAGCAGTGGTTCCAGCTGTCTCTGATATTCCTATCGTTTTCGAGTTCGGGGATGTCTTTCTCGACGAGATTCTTGGTCTCCCACCTGTTCGGGAGATTGATTTCACTGTGGAGCTTGTGCCTTACTCCGTTCCGATCTTGAAGGCACCTTACCGTATGGCCCCGACTGAGTTGAAGGAACTGAACAAGCAGTTACAGGAATTATTGGAGAATGGGTACATCCAGCCTAGCAGTTCACCTTAGGGTGCGCCAGTGTTGTTTGTCAAGAAAAAAATGGTAGTATGCGGATGTGCATTGATTGCAGAGGATTGAACCAGATCACTGTGAAGAACAAGTATCCGTTGCCGCATATTGATGATTTGTTTGACCAGCTTAGGGGAGCATGTATTTTCTCTAAGATTGATTTGAGATCAGGCTACCATCAGATTTGAGTAGCAGAGGCAGATAGGCCGAAGACAGCCTTTAGGACGAGATACAGACATTTTTAGTTTACAGTGATGCCATTTGGGTTGACGAATGTACCTGCAGTCTTCATGGATTTGATGCACCGGGTTCTTCGACCTCTGTTGGACATATACATGGTGGTCTTTGACCACTCCACACTGTTCTTTCGATGAATGGTTTGGTTGTATCGCAAGCGTACGAGTCTGTGGTAGTATAGCTTTAATTTATTCTCTTTTTACTGGTGAGTTCCAGGTCGATATCAGGGAATGAAGAGTGAATGCTAACCAATTGGCCAATGAAAGATAAGTTTATCAGTCTCAAACAATTACTTTTGAAGACTCGCCGTGGCGAGTGAATATAGTAACAATGGCGAGAAATTAAGAAACTGATCACAGTAAATAAAGCGAGTAAACAAACGTAATGGCAGCATACGACGTAAGACTAGATTAGAAAACGTAATATCGGACAAGCGAGGGCAGGTGCAGAGAATAGCGAGTGAGTAAAAGCGATAGCGAGAAAGCAAGAAAGCAAGAAAGAGATTTCAGTTGCTAGGAAGGAAATGGTGACCAGAGTATTTGGCGAAGGTTTCTGGAGAACTGGCAGCAGGGATTGGCCTCGCTGTCTGACCTAGCTTTCGCCAAGATCTCAGAAGCTAGTTTCCTAGGTTGCGATGGCCCTTATAACTTATCTTTCTCTTGAAATTGGTGATCGTATGTCTCTCTTGAGCAGAGAGCCAAACTGTGTTGTCCTAGGTTTCCCTGCGAACTGCAGTTCTTTGCCTATTTCAGGAAAGTATTAAGTGTTTGTACTTTCTATTGATCAGTTACCAGAATCACTTCATAATATTCTGGGGCCACTTACAGGAGTTAGCCACTCATATAAAATGCGATGCAAAATAGAATAAAGACAAGAATATTCTTCATCATATTAATGCAATTGCACCAGAATATAACAGAAAGAGACAAATGAAACAAAAGGAATCAAGCCTCCTTGATTGGGGTTTCCCTCTTAATCAAGTCAGCCTTTTCTTTGAAGAACAAATCGAGTTACAAAACAGCACAGAGTTCCAGTTTGTTCTCTTGCTCACAATGCTTCTGTTCTTTCCTATCAACACTATCAGATCTCAACACTTCATCTTCTCTAAGTATTACTATCAGACCCGACTCACCATTCTCTTCTTTCTTTCCCAATCACGACCCTCACTACCACCACTCTCTCATTAAATGAAGCTTTCAGCTATTTATAGTAGGTGGGTTGCGTGTGGTGATGGTTCTGCACAGTCGTCATTCATGGTTTGGGAAATCCGAGGCAGACTTTTCCACTGAAAGTGATGATGGCGTAGTAGGTCTGCAAATGCTACAGGTGGAGTGGTTGTGTCAGAACTGCAGTGGTCAAAAGTCAAAGGGCGGGAAAAAGGCTTGCCTTCGCTTTCCTGGAATTCTGTAAACCTGCAATGAAAACGAGGGAAAACATCAAGTGCGCTCGCCTTTGGCGAGGGTGAGGCAATGGCTACAAATGTCGCCAAAATGATGCCCTGCAACAAAAAGAGTATTTTGCCATGGTCTTCTTTAGCAAATTACTATCAAAATATAGGGGTTTTTCGACCCCTATCAGTCTTCATTGATGATATCCTCGTGTATTCGTCGAGTTCCCAGGCGCATGAGGGACATTTGAGGACAGTCTTGACGATGCTTCTGGAGCATAAGCTTTATGCTAAGCTTTCGAAGTGCGAGTTCTAGTTGGAGCAGGTGTCCTTCTTAGGACACATTGTCTCGGGGGCAGGCATATCATTGGATCTGGTGAAGGTTGAGGCAGCGTTGAGATGGCAGGCCCCGAAGAACGTGAGCGAGGTTAAAGGGTTTGGTGGGGTACTATCGTCGGTTTATTGAGGGGTTCTCGAGCATTGCAAAACCCCTGACTCGGTTGTTGAGAAAGGATGTGAAGTTTCGTTGGGATGCTGAGTGTGAGGCAGCATTCGAGCAATTAAAGAGGGTGGTGATAGAGGCTCCAGTGTTGGTTCTTCCTGATGAGTCAGGAGAGTTTGATGTTTATACAGATGCATCGCATCGAGGATCGGGTTGTGTCTTAATGCAGCACGGAAGAGTGATCGCCTTCACTTCTCGACAATTGAAGCCCCATGAGTTGAACTACCTTACATATGATTTGAAGATGGCGACAGTTGTTCATGCTTTGAAAATTTGGTGACACTACCTCTACGGAGAGAGGAGTAGGATTTACTCGAACCACATGAACTTGAGATGTTTGTACATGCAAGAGCATATGAGTGGCCGACAGAGGAGGTGGCTAGAGTTGCTACATAACTATGGCAAGGACATCCAGTTCATCGAGGGGGAGGCGAATAGGGTAGCCGATGCACTGAGTAGGAAGGATCAGTACACCGTGGGGTCTTTGATCATGGTAGCGGAGTTGAGGAGGGAGTTTGAGAGGTTGGAGATCGAGTTGGAGCCTCGCAACACTGATGAGCATTGTCTTCACACTTTAGTTGCAATCCCTTCATTGTTGGAGGAGATTCGGGTGAGTCAGTCAAGGGAATGTGAGATGGCGGCGTTGAGGGCGAGGATCCAGTCGGGTCGACCCTCGAGATTTCAGGTTGACAATTAGGGGATCGTTCGATGTGTGGATCAATGATGTATTCTCTTCGCATGGTGATTTGAAGAGAAGGGTGATGGAGGAAGCGCATAGCACACGGTATTCAGTACACCTGGGGGCGACTAAGATGTACACGGACCTTCGACAGAGCTTCTGGTGGAACAACATAAAGAGGGAGGTAGAAGAGTTTGTGGCGATGTGTGTGACCTGTCAGAAGGTCAAGGCCGAGCACATGAGGCCTATGGGACTTCTTCAACCTTTGGATGTTCCGGAGTGGAAATGGGAATCAGTTTCGATGGACTTTGTGACTGGGTTGCCTAGGACGAAGAGGGGTATGGAAACGATCTGGGTTGTGGTTGATTAGTTGACCAAGAGTGCCGTTTTCATACCCATGCGTCTGACTTGGAGCATGGAGCAGCTGATGCAGGCGTACATTCACCATGTGGTTAGAAGGTTCGGGATACCGAGGGAGATTGTTTCAGACTGAGATTCTCGTTTCTTGTCACAGTTTTGGAAGGATGTTCAAAAGGCGTTTGGTACACATATCAGCATGAGCACAGTGCGGCACCCTCAGTCCGATGGGCAGACTAAGAGGACGATACAGACCCTGAAGGACATGCTTCGGGCTTGCATGTTGGATTTTCGAGGCAGTTGGGAGGATCACTTTGCTTTGGTTGAGTTTTCGTACAACAACAGTTACCATATGAGCATCCAGATTGCACCGTTCGAGGTGTTGTATGGACGATGTTGTCGGACCTCGTTGTGTTGGGATGACCCCTCTGAGCAGATTGTGATGGAACCAGACTTGATTGAGCAGACGACTGAGATTGTGAGAATGATTCGGGGTAGAATAAAGGAGGTGTAGGATTGACAGAAGAGTTATGCAGATCTCGGACGTCGGGATTTCGAGTTCGAGGTTGGAGATCACGTGTTGTTGAGAGTGTTCCCTGTTAAGGGCGTTAGGAGGTTTGGAAAAAAGGGAAAGTTGAGTCCCCGGTTCATCGGACCGTATGAGATTTTCGATAGAGTTGGGAAGGTAGCGTATTGTCTTACATTACCACCAAAGGTTGGTCGAGCACATGACGTTTTCCACATCTCTCAGCTTCGCAAGTTTGTTTCTGATCTGAGCAAGATTTTTCAACCTGACGAGATCGAATTAGACGCCAATCTGGAGTATGAGGAATATCCGATGGCTGTGATTGATGAGAAAGAAAATGTTCTGAGGAACAAGACGATTCTGATGGTGAAAATCCTTTGGTCAAGGCATGGACGAGAGGCTGCCACTTAGGAGACCGAAGATTTGATGCGTGCCAAGTACCCAAATTTTGATTTGCGACTCATGACTTGAGGTAATCTTTGTTCATTTTCGCTTTCGTTACCGTTCGATTTTGAGGACGAAATAACCCTGGGGAGGGATGTAAAGTCCCAATTTTTCCTAGCCAATTTTTCTTTCCTGTAGGCCCATTTAGGCCCATTTAGTTTAGATATTTTTGCACAAACTATTACCCTACCATTACTCTTCCATTCATTCCTATATTTAGTAGCCATAGTTCCGTTGCTCTCTCTCTCTCGCAAAGCTCTCGGTTAGAAGAAGGTTGAGGGTATTGTGTGTGTTGGTTCAATCGTAGGTAGAAGGTAAGATCTTGATCTCCTCTCTCTACCTTGGTTTCCTAAGTTTGTTCTGTCTGATGTGAGATCGGTGAATTGACGGAGGTGGGTTGGGGGAAATGTTGAATGTAGGTTGAAGATCGAGGCTTGATCGAAAGTTGAAGTTGAGCATTGCTTTTCCCCGTGATTTCAGGCAAGGGATACATAAATACACTGTTATATATATATATATATATATATATATATATATATTATATTGTATACATTTCATCTTCCTGGATTCTGGGTTTCTGAAAGTGAATCGCTGATGACAACGAGCTCTATGGTGGAGTAATAGTGATCGCGGCAATAAGAGAAGAGTGGGTCACACTTTTCTATGGTCTAGGCTCTTTTCCGCAGTCCAGGCCTTTTTCACGATATTCCACTTCCCGCGGTCCCTTGACCACGGTGAATGTGAAGGTTGACTACGGCTCGTTCTGCTCTGGCCTGTGATGTTTCTAGTTGTTGAATTCTGGCGCTGTCTTGTGTTTATGTGATTGATATGATTATGAATAGGATGTTATTTGGATATTTGCCCTGTTAGAGCATGCTTACGGGATGACGAGATTGTTGGAACTGAGGGACAAATTGTTAAATTGCGTATACGTACTTATGATGGTACTTGTTAGCTTAGAAATTTAGGCATGTGAACCCAGTGTGTTAGGTTGCCTGTTTTGATGACATCTTCGTATGAGCCAATCTGTGGATGTGGAAAGCTATGCCTGATTATTCCTGCCTGGCCGTGAGCATGGCTTTATTTTGCATTATGATTATTTTTGTCTGGCTGTGAACATGACATGATTCTGCATTCATTTTGTTACCTCCTGGCTTTGTGCATGGCGTTTTTATTAGCACTGTTTCCCGGCCTTGAGCATGACATTTCATTCCCTCCACCTGGCCTTGAGCATGGTGTCGAGATGATTCCTCCGCCTGGCCTTGAGCATGGTGTTGAGATGTACCCGCCTGGCCTTGAGCATGGCGTGGACCGATGTGGGATCACCTGGCCGTGTGCATGGTGATGGGTAGGTCGGTGCCGGCCTAGGCATCATTTCTGCATTTCCATATAAGGTAGATAGGTGTATGTTAGGTCATGCATCATATGCATCTATGTATGTTGCGTGGTTGAAGTACCAGTATGGGACGGTATGATGTTATTATGTGTTGACTGCTTTATCCTTATCTGTTATTACTATTGTCTGATTATTCTCTTTTCCCCATTTTTCCCTCACGCATATTTATCCATTGTTCAGTATGTTGTACTGATCCCTATTGCTTTACTTTTCATAGATCCTCCTGGAGGCACATACGCACGTTGATTGATATTGGGGTATGAGCGGACTTGTCTGAATTAGTATAGGGTGCATTTTCTAGATAGACTCGTTATCTGCTACTATCTTTCATACTATTTGGCTACGTTGTTGATACTGTTGTTAGCACTGACGCATGTTAGGGTGTTATACTTTGATATTTGCTTACTTGCTTTCCGAATGCATGGAAGATGTAATTGATGGTTATAATCCTTGTTCTCAGTGTTTACCTCGGCATTGTATCAGGGAGTCTAAACTAGCTGGCCACTAGTTTAGGCAAACCAGTACAGCGGTAGCACACCAAAAAAGGTTTTAAAATTTTGGGGCGTTACATTTGTAGGGCTACACCCCCAACCCCGCTGGGTTGCATGGGGTTGAGTTGATGTATGATTTTGGGCAATGCACCCGGATTTGTGTTTGTTGGAGGCAGAACCTTGGTGACGAAGAGGGGCTAGGATAGGCGTGCAATAGACACATGTAGAACTTATGTGGTATTAGATGTATGTTCAGGTTCATGCATCGCATCATGTCATTATTTTATATCTACCGTTTTGAAGATTAGGTATGGGATTGATGAGTTGATTAACAGTATTGTTTTTATCTTTGTTTATATATTTGTTTCCCAACTCTCTTATGCTTTAAGGGCCCTAAACTATAGGCCAGGTAATTGAAGTTCACCAGTAGAACGTGAGGTACAATAATTCTATCACATAATACATAGAATAAACATAAGGGTACCGGAAATGAACGTGCCAACTCTCTTATGATTAACAAATGAACGTGCCAATAATTTGTCCTCTTGTTTTGACCATTTTTGGGACTATTGACTCCCGGAAGTTGTCGAATCTTGGTCCATCCTTTTGCATTGAGTTGTCCCAGGTGACTGCGATAACCGTGTCTTCGGAACAGATGATGGAGTGTTAGACTCTTGGTAGTTTGGCTCCACATTGGTCATACCCATTGGTCATGGTGCTTGAAACAACTGCGGTGGAGGTTGTGTGAAATTTCCATAAGCTGGAAAATTGGCAAATCTGTGTTGTTCGTCATATTAACAAAATATACGAACCTGTAAATTGTGGAGCCGAATATTGGGGGAAGGAAATTGGTGTAATGGTTAAAAAATGGAGGACAGTTAGGATTTGATTTGGTCGAACATGCTTGGTAGCCTTGGTTCGATGTGTTGTTCGGCTGAAGAACACGAACTCTGTCTAATTAGATTGGTGAGTTTAATCCATCTTGATCCAGAGATGATTTAGATACTTAGCAATGACACAAGTTCTACTATTTCTTTTAATTTAATTTCTTAATTGCATTTAATTACCCCGTATCTAGATAAATCAAATTATGATTCAACCAGTTATACTTTCTACTCTTGGGCACTAAATTGATTCAAGCAACTACATCATTATTCTAATCACTATTCCTCTAATCTTTGTGGAGAACTGACACTCACACTTAATAAGAAGGAATTATAGGTTATTTTTTTGATCACCGCTTCCCCCGCACTACAATCGAATTTATCAACTAAGTGGAAGTCGAGCAATTGTTTATAAGTGCCTGTGTAATAAGTGAAGTAAAAGTTTAGATAAAAGCTAGAAGAGATCACTTGGTTCCCTTGATGCTTGGTTTCCTTCAAATTGGAATTAACTTCTTCATTATCAAATGACCTCGAAATGGTGCTCGGTGTATCTACCCCTCTTTTGAAGAAGGTTGTTCCATCAACCTTGTAATACCTACAAAGAGACTCCAAGTGTCAAACCAAGTTGAAACATGAATTTAAGTTTTACTATTTTTCTTGTCCAATTCATCAAATATAAAATTACTATATGAATAATTGGACTTGCTAAGATCAACCAAACTCAAATTGTAATATGGCAATACATGCAAAAACACACAAGCATTTCAACAATTAATTTTTCAAAGATATGCACACAAGTATCATTACGATTGATATAATGGTCATGATACCATGCATACAAGTCACAAAAATTACAATATTGATGAATATATAGTTCAAATCTCACAAAAATGCATTTATCAAAATATGGCCAATTTATACACATTTTCTCCACTATAATGTCCAAAAATTGAAATCGATTTGATTACCTCAAAACGATATATCCAACACTTATGCTAAAAACTAGAAACTTATCACTACTCTTAAAATTCAGCAAAATACACTCTTTGCATCTCCTTTTGGATTCCACATCAAGTCCCATACTTGCATTGTTGGTATTCTTTAATAACCTACAAGACAAAAAGTTGCCAATAAGATTTCTAAACTTAGAACAAAACCAACAATGAAGTTTTATTGATTTTCACAAACTCCTAGACTTCATAGGACCAAAACCATATGTCAACAAGATAATATAGACAATAATCAACTCAAAATACCCAACTAGAAAGATAAATTCTCTATATCGAGCAAAATTACCAAAAAATTTAAATCCTCTAAAATAACTTCAATGCAAATACACTAGAAACCTGGGAATTATTTGCAGCATATTGAAATGGTCAATAAACTCATTATATTGAAATGCACAAACTCCTAAGAAGAATAAAATAAAGAGATTTAAAATACTCAAAATTACAAATGTACGAATAAAATGGATCTGTATAGCCTAAATAATTCAAATAACATTTGTGGAACTTGTCCAAATCATCAAACAACAAAATTTTGTGGTCGTATGTGAAGTTTGATACTGCATCCTCAAAATTATTTTCATGAAACACATAAATTTCTTCACATCATAGAACTCACTCCGCAACTCCTCATTAGGCATGAACACGTCCAAAACCATTCAAATTTTTAGCCCAGTTCCACTTAGTGTGGTCAAGAGAGGGAATGATCAGCGAGACAGAGGCTAGGGCTGCTTCCTTCCTACCGCGTTCTTGTAGCATCCTATTCATTAGTTAATGAAGGAAGTTAATTCCTATCGCGTTCTTGTAGCATCCTATTCATTAGTTAATGAAGGAAGTTAAGCATTGAAGGACTTATGAAGTATTCTCAATATCCCGATGGTGTAAAGCCGTCAATGTACATGGAAAAGTCTTAAGTTGTAGAACAAGGTCATCTATATAAATCCTTCGACTAGGGACTTTCGCCTTTACTAAAGGCCCTGGAGGAGTCCGTTTATTCTCTCCATCTGAGCTTTCAAAGATATACTGACCTACTAACTCTAACCATGACATTAGAAAGGAAGTAATTGGACTCAAGAATAGGAAGAATGGAATGAAGATAAAATGCATTTTGATCACAATTCACCTCAACTCTCAAAATTACCATGCAAGCACTACCAAATACAATGAGAACAAAACTAGGTACAAGTGCATTTTTAGGACATCTCCCAAAATCAAAATTCCTATGCATCAAACAATGATTTTCATCCCAAAATGGATCTTTAGAACTCATTATTGTCATGTTCTTCATCAAACAACTTGCTCATTCAAAGCAATAGAGTCATAAATCACATCAGTCATACAATTGACTTCAAAATTTCCAAATTGAACAAAATAACTTATAACTTCACTTTTATGGCTTTTCACAACTTCACATGCATTTTCTAAGTTAGGCTTGTGCAACTCATGCTCATCCACACAACTAGCATGCATAGAAACTCTAGAATCCATATTTTTAGTGAAAAGCTCAAATTCCAAACTCAAAGGAATTACCTTGGAAAGTGATTGTACCAACTCATACCTCACATGTTCGAATTTAATGTTACCTTCCACATTGTCAAATTCTTGAATTCCAAGTTCTCCCTCTGAGCTCATTTCCTGCAAGAAGTCATCATTATGGTCAAAAAGTGAATTTTCATATAATTTGTCAAAATGATGAACAATGACCTTCTTATTCTATTCTCAACTTCTTCTTCATATATTGTAAAGATATGATGGAATATACCTTGGAAGAACTTAAATCAAATAATGCAGATATTATCTTATTTGCATCACAATCCTCAAGCTTACCAACTTTAAGCGCCAATGTGTTCCATTGCCATACCCCTTCGATTCCATCTAAAACATGGCTTGATTTAGGATTGGACTCCTTCTTTTTAGCTTTAGATGACAATGCTTCAGAATGATTCTTGTTCGTGACATGTGAAGATCCTCCATTAGAACCTTGGAACTTCTGTGCATTAACCATATAGTATCTTCTCATCATCGTTGTAAGTTCACCCTAAGTCAACTTCATCACTTATAGATTCTCTAATCTCTCGTCTCATATCTCCACCACTTGAGAGAATCATGGTCAAACTTCTCTATGGAAAGATGGAAACCTCGCGCTTAAGTCAAACCAAGATAGAACTAATCTTCTAAAACTCCATTAGTTTCTTCTTCCCATTTCAAATAGGTAGTTGAACAATGTTTTCCATTGAACAATTGTAACTTTTGATTCACACATCTAGCAAGCTCATCTTGACTAATCATCTTAGATAGCCACCTAGATAACAACCTCGATGCATAGTATAGTCTTATGGATAATGCAAGATCCTCCCATCTCCCGATAGACATCTTAGGAAAGCATCAACATCTCTTTTCGTCCTTCCACCAATGTCGTGCTTGAGATGTGAAATATTTCAAGATAGTGTCACGCTCTTGTCGCGGAGTAAACTTATAATGGCTATACCTTGCAAGTACTTGATCAACCTCTTCTTTTCCATGCAAGAAATTCTTCCGGTCTTGATTTTCCGTTGAACAATGGGATCTTTGACTCCATTCTACTAAGCTTCCTTTTTATCATTTTCATCCATTGAAGTGCTGGATCTTCCTTGGTCATGTGGATTGTAAGTGATGCCATACATTTGTCCGAATGACAAGTTAGACTTAGGCTCTTCTTGCTCAAAGTTTGAACCTCCATCGGACTCATAGTAGCAACCATCATAACTGATTGATATATATATTAAATGAATTTTCAAGAAAGTCCATAACTAAGCCTCACCAAACACTCTTGTTTTCTCT
>MAYD01529839.1:0-11147 GCA_001909325.1 Ruellia speciosa
TTCATTCTTATTATTTTAAACAACAAACATACTTAAGTGAATTCATTCTTATCAAAATAATTTAATAAATAAGAATTAAATTAAATTAATAAGTAGAATACTAATCAAACAGGCTTCGTAAAGTAGCTATTATTGGAGGGGAGCAGCATTATCCTGAGTCGTCATCAAACACTATACGCAACAATCTCCCAAGAGGAGGCAGAGCGAAGAGGAGGAGGAGGAGGATGATGAAGCAGGGAATTCTTTCATGGCGATATTGCCTCCACCCCCATCCTCCGCTCCCTTTCTCCACCACTCACATTCCCCACTCACCCAATCCCACTTTCCCACCAATCTCCCTCTCCCTCACCCTCAATTCCATTGACGAACGCCCCCTCACTGCCCGAGAGCGCAGGCAGTTGAAGAACCAGAGGAGAGAGACCAAGCCCGCCTATAATTGGAGGGAAGACGTCGAGATGAAGCTTATCAACAAGCCCAAGATACGACGCCCCTCCGCCAAGGAAGAGCTCAATTTGGACAATCTCGCTTTGCTCGGCCCTCAGTGGTGGATAGTTAGGGTTTCCAGGGTTTCTGGGCAGGACACTGTCGAAACGCTGGCCCTTAAGCTTTCCCAAGCCTTCCCCACCTTGGATTTCAAGGTAAATTATTTGGTTTTATGCTGCGCTGAATTCTGCTCATTCTGCTCATTCATCATTCAATCTAAATGAAAATTGCTTTAAGCTGTAGCAATAGGCCTGTAGTAGAGCAGCAATTTTCTCTTCTTGCTTGTATTCATGAATTGAGAATTGTGAGACTTAAATTGACTTCTTCAAGGTTATCTTTATGGGATAATTTATGCAAGTAATGTTTCTTTTCCCAATTAACATGGCTTTGGTTCTAAGTTTTGAGTTTTGATCTTCTGTGGGTTCTGTTAACTCCTGGCCAAAGTCTCTGAGCTTTACTTTGTTTAATTAGGCATGTTTATTGACCATATGACTCCGCAATTGAGCGCTGTAGTTTGTAATAGTGAAAAATGAAACATTGTGTGCCTGTTTTCACCTTACATACATATAAAAGTAAAGGCTTGCCAACGACGTTCGAAAAAGGTAGCAAGATATATAAATGGGATAAATTGTGCCGCTAATATGCTTCTACCTAGCTCGGATACTGCTTGACAGGCTCCAGATTTTAATGAGTTTGAATCTATTCCCTTGTTAAACTTAAAATCCAGTTTTTGAATCGCTTATAGTTTGTGAAGTATCACATTTGCATTTGCATCTGTTTCTTATGAGTGTCCCATGATGGTGATTTGCAGGTTTATTATCCCTCAGTTAAAATCAAAAGAAAATTAAAAAACGGAACCATCTCTGTTAAACCGAAACCACTGTTCCCTGGATGTGTGTTTTTGCGGTGTGTAATGGACAGGGAGTTGCACGATTTCATACGAGAATTCCAAGGTGTTGGAGGATTTCTTGGAACCAGGGTTGGAAATACGTAAGAGTCCTTGATTGTCTCCATGTTTCAGCATTTGCTGTCTTTAATTCTTTCCATTAGTTGACAAGTTTGGTGCCTCTTTGGTAGGAGATAACATTGTGGAAGTTATACTATGGATTTTCATGTTGTTTCATTCCTGTTGCACTTTGCAAATAAACTCAGGACAATAAATTTATGACTTGTGCAGAAAGCGCCAGATTAATAAACCAAAGGAAATAGATGAAGAAGACATGGAAGCAATTTTTAAGAAAGCTAAGGAAGAGCAGGAGAAGGTGGATCGAGCTTTTGAAGAAGAGCAACAAAAGGATGAAGCTTCGGATTCAAAGAATCTGAGTTTTGAATCCCTTTTGCATTCAACAAAGCCTGGTGGTCGAGGTAGAAAATCTGCAAAGAAGGCATCCTTGAAATCTGGTTCAACTGTCCATGTTGCATCTGGGGCATTTGCTGGATTTTCTGGCACCCTTAAGAAGCTTGATAAAAAGACTGGACTGGTATGTTCTTTTGCTTTGAACATTCTACCATCTTGGTGAAAATATTGAACCTCATTTTAGCAACTATGCACTCCTGGAATCCCCATTCGACTTAATTATGTAATCTATTTGTTTGTTAATTGATAAGAATACTAAATGGTTGAGTTGTGACATATCCCCAGATTCTTGCGGAACTTATTATTTGTTTTGCTTTCCTTGCAGGCTACTGTTGGATTTACACTGTTTGGGAAGGAGACTTTAGCAGATATTGATGCAAAGGAAGTTCTTGCTGCGACGGATATACAAACAAATTAATGTAGATTTTCTTTATGGTAAATTATATTACTGCACATAATTGATTGCACCTTTAGTCGCGAGATCTCTAATTCCCAGAAAATGTTCAATCAACTAGAAAGTAGAAACCTTACATAATTTTTCCCTGCCGAATGAGAAACCCCACCATCCGGAATGATATTAGATTGAAAGCTACCTATAGTTTCTGCTTGCTTTGGATTGAGAAGCAGCTGATGCAACTATAATTATAATTACATAGTAATAATACCCTGTCAACATATATTGAAGATGCAGTTAAACATATCTTTGTTCCTATGAGGACATTATTACAGAATTTGGCTATGCGTTTTGAATATGGAGGGAATGGTAGATCTCGATTTGGACTCATCAGGCCTTGCTATTTACCAGTCCTGATCACCCTCGTATCTGTTTATGAATTATGAGCTGAAACGTTGCCTGTAATCTGCTTCCCCTCATATCCTCCTCATGCTCACTGCTTGCAATTATCGCGATTTAATATTTGGTAGTTGGTGCTGCCCTTTTCGCATTAACAGCTACATGAATTGTTCTTCAGCTGGATTTTATTGCTGAGATGATATTTCTGGTAATAATGCTCCATGTCTCTCTATAAATCCTTTGTGGGGCTGCTCTTAGATGTTGGTTATGTAAATGTCTTGAATACACGGCCAATGCACACATACATTATGGTATGCGTAGTTCTTAAAGTCACTTTTGTCTCCAAACCAGAAATGAAATGTACGGAAATTTCAGAACAAGGATGGAAATGGTGGAAAGGTAGTCAAATGGATAAAGATGAAGTATATAGTATTTGCCAGCTAGGCAGCCACTGAGTTTTACTACCGCAATGTAAGATTTTTTGCATTTTAAAATTTGTCCCAAAATGATAAGATGTTTCACATACTCTGGAGTCCAGTTGATCACTTTATTCCATTTTGGTTCATCTCTTTACTTGATTGCAGTTGAATGAATGCAAATGACAAGTAGCAAAAATGATGTTTGAATGGACAGTTTGGCCATTTCAATAGGATCCTTAATTTCATTAAAATTGTTGGAAGCATATTATATTTAAGATGAATATATGTATGGAGTACGTTGTTCCCACCAAACGAGTTTAAATGTTTTTAACTGTGCAAGTAGGGGACCGAGATTCCATCCATATCTCCATTTTCATAGGTATTGTATGGATCAAAAGCAATGCCAAATTTCCAATCAATCAATACAGTAATACACCACCACCCCCTAACAGGTACAGCACAGGACGACTCACTGTAACTTACTCCACTCTCACCAAATTCATTTGTGTCATGAGAATATCAAGTATGCAATCAATGCATAAGCAAAAAAATCCTACTACAATTATCAGTTATCACAAAACGAAAACTTTCATTTGCTTTGTCTGGGTTCAGGATTGAATCAAGGCATGACATTTGTCTCAACTCTTGGGACAATTAATGTGGTGAGGACAGGTTCGAATACTTTACTTTCAGATTCAATTAATGTGCCAAGAAGCAGTGTCACCTTCACACTGGTTTTGACCCAATATATGGGCAGTGGGCAGTGCCCCTTCATACTGGGCTCTCTCTGCACATGAAGCAAAGACAGACAGCGAAGTTTGGTTATTAAGTCAGTGAGTAGTCTTCTTCCATGCAGAAAAGGTCCACTTGTCAAGCTGTCATCTCTTTTACTTGTGAATCTGTTTATATATATATATCTAGTAGACCAAGCTGTTGTATGAACCAAGACAAAAGGCACGCGGGTTATTATCTTTTTTCTAATTCTAATTCTGAAAGTAAGAGAGATTACAGAAAAAGAAGTGTTGGGGGGTGATTAGAGTAATGACTAATAAGCTCTGCACATGGCTGTTTATTGTCTGGTGAACACCAAGAAGGCAAACAACACATTGTCCAATGCCTCCCACCAAGGAATCTCCCCCTTTTCTTGCTGCCAGACACTCTTTAATTATTATTTCTGCTAAAATAAAGTTTGTTAAAGAGGGAAAGCTTAGTCAAGACTCAATACTAATCAGCAATCACTATCAATTATACAACACACTGTATTTTGTACTATAACTTAAGATTGGACTTAGATCCTTTGCTTGAGCAGAGGTATTTCCAAATTGCTTTTGTTGTGTTGTTGGCTTCTTTAATTTAATTTGCGATCAACTTCAAAACAAGAAATCTCCTTTTTGTTAATTGCTGTATACTAGTTGTATATACTGCTTCTATCCTGTGCACGCAGACACTAACATAGATATTGTTGTTTACAGGAAAAATAGTGAAAGCAACTGGCCTAAAGCAGACAAGCACTAGAGAGCAAAAACATGGAATGAAGAGGACTACAACTGCAAATTCAGAAAAGAGGAGGACATAATCCTAAAGAATCTCTTATAATATTCCCTCAGTCAGCAACCACTAAGAGAAAGTAAATCCAGACAGTGCACCAGAAACAAGCAGGGAAGAATTTAATTTTCACAACCTCCAAGCCACCCTCACCCCATCCCTCACCCATTTCCCTAAAGTTTTTGCCCCTTTGTTTATTTCCATAGCTTCTACATCTGCTCTCGAACCCTACAAGGGTTCATAAAAAAATCTTCCTTAATTGCACTTGCATTTTTCTACATGGGTTTTGATTTCCAAGAAACCAACCCCTAGTGAATCCACAATAAAACACAAAAGCAGCACAAGTTCTTGCTCAAGAACTCAGATCAAAATATGGGTGTGTTTTCATCTTCCAGGTACTTATTTGCCTTCTTTGTAGTGAATGTTTACTTCAAGGCTATGGCTGCAGACGCAAACGTGGCCTTTTCCTTCAAGAATTTTGGTAAAGATTCAAGCTTCGAGCCACACCTTGCTCTTTACGGTGATGCCAAGGTTGTTAACCATACTATGTCAGTTCAAATTGCTGGGTCAAGGGTTTCCAGTGCAGGGAGGGTCATTTCTAAGAAGCCCATCAATCTTGTTGGAGAAAAGGCAAGAAGTTTGGTATCTTTCTCAACTTATTTTACTTTTTCCATGTCTATAGAAGATGGGGATGGTTTGGCCTTTGTTATGCTCCCTGTTGGGTTTCCTCACAACTCTTTCGATGGTGGATCAATGGGACTGTTGAGGGAGAGGAAGATGAAGTTTCTAGCAGTTGAATTCGATGCTTTTATGGATGAGAAATATGGTGATGTTAATGATAACCATATTGGGGTTGATGTTGAAAGCCCTGTCTCTGTTAAGGCCAGCAATGTTTCATCCCTCAATCTGGTGCTAAAGAGTGATGAAAAGCTACAGTCTTGGATTGATTATGAAGCCAGTGGTAAAAGACTTGACGTGAGGCTAAGCAAGTTTGGTGGCATTAGGCCAGTTGATCCATTGCTTTCTTACCCCATTGATTTGTCCCAAATGTGGAGAGATGAGAATGTCTTTGTGGGATTGAGCTCATCAAGTGGGAATTCCACACAGAAGATCACCATCTATTCGTGGAGCTTCGAGTCGAGAATCGCGCCACAATGGATGCATTCAGAGCCATTGGATCCCAGCAGTTTCATAGTGAAGGGAGAAGAAGAGTTGAGAGTCCCCAAAAGAAGTGACAATTGCACTTCAAGAATCATCGTCGCGTTGGTATTTGGCGCTGGATGTGGCGTTCTGGGCGCGTTCTTCGTGCTCCTCGTGTGGACTATCATCGGTAATAAGCGTCCGGTCCCAGTCGTGCCGGAGGAATTTGCTGTGGCACAGGACAAGGAGTTTGAGTACAAGAAGTTCAATGCTTGTGTGGATGTTGAGAAAAGCATGAAAGATGGGGAGGAGGAGAAGTAGAAGGTGTTGTGTTTGTTTGTTTGAGCTTTTGTGTGTAAATCTCTCTTATGTGTGAGTGTTTTGGTAACTTGAAATGTGATTCTATGGATATATGGTATAACCATGGTGCTGTAATTTAATGATCAATCATTGAAAATGTAGTTTTCCATATGTTTCTTTGTGTATGTTTTTGATCATTGAAATACAGATTCCTTTGGGGAAAAAATATTTGGCTTGTCATATTTCATTACAACATTGTTAGTCTCGTCATCTTATTTTTTATTTTTTAAAAGATGTTGGGGCTTGTCTCTCCGTGTGTTGTTTTCCTACCATCAAATTTAATAAAAATGTTGGCCCAATAACTTTGAAAAGGCCCATATTGGGCCCAGCCCAGACAAAGCCGTTATAAGCGACAATGTTCGGCCGGCACCTGGAGCTAGGGTTTCCAATCGTCCCTCTATATAGGGGTGCAGCCGTTCTGCTCATCTTAAATCTTAATGCATTCATACATAGCTTTTGGCTTTCGTTACCTCTCAGTTTCTGTATTTTCTTTTTTCAATTTTGTCCTTCGAAGTTGGATCAGTGATGCGTTGAAGAAACTGCGTTATCTATCTGAAATCTCCAAATCAGAGCTGAGGATAGCTTTCAAAACTTCCTGAGGTCCCAATTTTTACGTTTTTAAATTGAAAATTTTGGAATTTCTTTATTAATCGAGGGTGAGCATCAACGATGAGGCTGAATTAAATTCGTTATCCTTGCACTTTGATATACCGTGAAGACAACTAACGGGGAAATTTATTCTGAGATGCTCTCTACCTCTATCTTTTCTTTAGTTTCATTTTCATCTTCTTTTTCAATATTTTATAATTTTAATTAGGATTTTAATTTAATATTTGGGTCGATGATGCGGAAAATAAATAAACGCGCTGTCTGTCTGCAATTTCTTTTCAAGAATTGATGAAAATTAGTTTATCCTGAGATCCAAATTTTAAATTTTTATTATTCTACTTTTTTTTTTATTTAATTAATGATTGTTAGTGGAAGATCTATTACTTTCATAATTGCCCAAAGTAAATAACAAAGATATGAAAAAAATAAATTGAATATTTTGATTCCTCAGTGAACTGTATGTGTGTGTGTGTGTGTGTGTGTTGTGGTTTTCTGTCCTACATCAATGCTGGCCGCTGGTGACATGTTTTCTGCGCTGCTCCTCACTGGGGAGATCCTTGGACCCCAACACCAGATGTATCCGCGCACCGTTCATCACTTGTATAAACGGCCTGGATTTATCTGGCCTTGGGAGTCCATGGAGCACCACGAGTATCAGTTTCAGTATCCCTTTGTGTAGAATCATGTACTCCTGTCTCGTGTACTTCGTATTTGTACAGTATAAGCATGTGTAATACGAAAAAATATAAATTCATTATTGTGAAGAAACTCTTGGATCAGTTCTTTGGTGAATTTGGTGTTGCTGATGGTTCTTGATTTGTTCCTGAGATTGGCTGCAGATGCATCCTGGATATGGATTTGCATAGAAATTTTCTTCTAGTCTTGGTAATTGTCCTAGTTGTCTGATCTCTGGTCCACCGATTCGGCTTGAGTGTAATGTCTTGACCTCTGATTTGAATTCCTCCCAAGAAATGGAGCCCTTGTCTAATAAATCGATGAGTCTAACAAAATTGAACCTGAAACAAGGAGAAATATGATTGTATGAGGACTGAATCTAGGCTTTAATCTATTGAATATTTGCTTATGAGGGATAAAGGAATGTTTGTAAAGTATGTGTATTGTGTTAGACCTGTCGGGGTTTATTGTCCTGCGGAAACCCTCGAATTTCCTGTGCCCTTGCACGGCTTTTGCCATGTTCCCATCGTAGGTGTACACGAATGCATCACTTTCCAGGGCAATGATGTAGTCTAAGGCAGCAAGGCGGTTCTGGTAAGCTCGGAAGGGCTCTAATTCCTGTGCTGTGGCGAGGTTTGAGTGGGAGAAAACATTTGGGTACTCTGCTTTGATCACATCCAAGCTGTTATTGCCATAAATCTCTCCTGCCACGATGTAGATTCTTGTTGAAGATGGATAGCCCATTGCCTTGAGAAATAGCGTCGCCTCCCTTGGGGACATGGGGCAGCCTCCTTGAAGTCTCCTCTCTTTGCTGTTGATCTCCTTTTCTTTCCAATGCTTGACTGTGTATCTCATCTCTCGAAGCTCCTCTGACTCAGATGGAGTCAGGTTATGGCTGCAGCCGGTGAATGCTAGCATGTCCTTTTCGTACCTCAAGTGAAGAGCAATGTACGGTTCTTCGTCTGCCCTCATTCTGTCTACTAGTTTTCTTCCAAGCTCTTCAATCTCTGGTGTGTATCGTAGGGCTTCATAGTTTGCGCGGCACCTCAGCTTCTGTATGGAGGGCGCTAGGTGGTTGTTTGTGAGGCGTGAATCTGTGTGGGTAAATGTAACTACCTTATGCTTCTTTAGCAGTGGCAGAATCTCTTTTCTGTAGTAACTAGCCTGTGTATTAATACCATCTAAAATGAGTTGATTTTGAGGATTTAACATTTGACAAACATAATTTGATACTGCCGTCTGCCTGTGAATATTTACCTTGGACCAAGAAATTGGTGCTTTGATGAGGGGTTTCACTGATGCAAATTCTGATGGCAGGGCGTCAACTATATCTATATCTTCCTTCAAGACTTCAATGAAATGTCTCCAATCAAAAATGTCCTTGAAGTCACTGTGGAGCGAAATTCAAAGCATAAGGCATCAGGTCACCGTGAAAATTGGAAAAGAATGGGGTAATAGAATGAAAATAGTGAGGAAGCGATATAGTTATTGAGGAAATGAATTACCTTGAATCTGTCCAGAAGCTTTTGTGATCAAGAAAAGGAAGTACAAGGGTTGCATTCATGATCTTTGCCACTGCAACCATATCACATATCTGGGACCAAATTTGTCAAATGTAGATTTTGTCAAAAATGAATGAACATTACAAGTTATAGCAAGAGTAACCTTAAATTTAAGTTTTAAACTCACTCCTGTTCTCATTTGATTCAGTCCTCCATTGGCATGAACCAAAATATAGCCATTTGTAGCAGAGGTGACCCCTGAATGAGTTCCATACCACTTAAACATCAATCAAACAAATAATAAACAAGTAAATATCATTATTCATTAAGTGGAATTCTGCCATACTTTTATGATTCTTTGGTCGAGCAATGCATTGGTATAAATCATCACTATTAGGCTTCATCCATATTTCAGCTACCTGTGAAATTAGAACCCAAGGCCAAGAATTAAATCTCGAAGAGGACACTTGGTAGGCCATTGTTTTCCTTTTCTAATTAGGCAATTTAGGGGGTGTGTGAAACAGCAGCCCAACGGTCAAAATACTCGGTTCAGAAATCCCAATAGAATAGTGATGATAGAAAGGTCAAAGAAAATTCCAACCCACCACTTGTTGTCCACTAACGTGTGGTGGGTCAATAAACAACTCAAAATAGAAAATCAACCATCCCATGCTATTCCCATTCCAACAATTAGCACAACAGCTAGTGCTAGCTTTAAATTAATAATAATAATTCCAAAAAAATTTAAGAATTCAGCTGTTTGTTGAATTGAATGTTCAAACGTTGGCAGTCACCAATATTCATTATCAACAGAAATTAATGCCATTCAGATCAGAAGTAGTAATTCAACCCATTAATTCTTGCAGTAAATAAACTACAAGTGGTAAAAACTCGAATATTGAAGTTGGAAACGGCAATGGTTCTGAAAACCAGAAACTGCAACCCTAATCAAATCCAGAATAATTTTCAACTCCACCAAATTCATTGAGGCAGTTAATCAAAACAAGTATAAGGGAAAATATGGATTCGAGATTTAGGTTGAGTAACTAACCGGAAATTCCTTCACCAGCCGTTTCTGCGAAGCACCAGAGGATGATTCTGAATCCAAAACCGCCATATGAGCATTAGCCATGTAATTCGGAATAACTGAAACCTCACTGTCCACCTTGACAAAAATTTCGCCGGAATCCGAGGGAGCGGCGACGCTAACGAAGAAGAAAAACCGCACACACACCGAGACCACCAAAGTCATCAATAGGAACACCAAAATCGTGCGGAACATATTCTTCATCGAGATCACGGCATTCAGAGCTCCGGAAGCACCCAACAAACATTCTTCCACGAACAAAATCCAATTTCCTGGCAGCCGTTTCCACGACAAAAGGCACCGTATCACGAGATAGTGGTGGTGCACGGTGTTGAACTGAAACACGCAACTGTTACAGTTACTATTATTAAACAATGGATCTTCGTCATCGCCTTCCCTTCTGGAACAATCTAGCGCGATTTGCACGTGATCGGTGAGCTTCTCCTTCTCCTTCTCCTGGTCATTAGCCGCATCACCGACGCGGCGACGGTGGTGCGTCACGGTGGCGGCTCCGTGGCCGGCGTTGCCTAAAATCGTGGTATTACTACTGCTTCCGCCGCTTAACATTGCTTGAAAAATACACATAGAACGAAATCCAGCCAGATTTTACAACAAATCAATTTATTGAGCACGAATAGCAGCAGAGGCAGAGCAAATGAACAAGTATCAATTATGGCGAACCGTTGGTTTGTTCTGTAGCGCGTAATTATTGTAGCAGATGAAAATACTTCCCTTTTTTCCACGTTTCCATCAATTTGTGCAGAAAAGCTGTCGATCTGCTTCGTTTTCCCTTAAAGCGTGAATAAGAAACGTGATATGCGGGGCAAAGGAAGCAAATTAAATTCAGGTAAGGAAGGGATGGAATATTATTGGGCAATTGGGGCTCTGATTTGTAGTTATCAGTCAGCTCCGTTCTGAGTCCCTCCCTCACACTATTCTGTTCATTTTCCATTTCCAGCTTTTTATTGCGTCAATAACCTCTAAAACGTGTTTACCATTTCTACGTTTTTAAGTGTTTTTTCCTTAACACGTCATTATTCCACGGAATGCGACTTTGCTCGTTTACCGTTATTAATACTTAATGCAATTCTCTACTACCACTATTATAAGTATTACTTAACAACTATGGTTGTGATTTTGTGTTGTTCTCATGTATTGTATAACCATTATATAATAC
>MAYD01530346.1:0-13370 GCA_001909325.1 Ruellia speciosa
CTTATGAAGCAGTGGTAATCACGTAAGGATATTTTATTGTTTTTCAATTCTCCTTAGCATGTGAAAAAGACATGTACTTTGAGAAGCTTGTAGAAAAGATTAAAAATTAACTTTTTCTTTTGGTCTTCTCTAGTGCACTTGGTGGCAGTCATGGCATACCACGTGTGCATTACAAAGGACGGCAAGGCGAATATTATATTATGGTATATTTCTGAACCATAGCATTCTCACATTTTTCCTTCTTTTTGTCGTTACTTAATGGCTCTGCAATTATTGCAGGTCATGGATATGCTTGGTCCTAGTCTGTGGGATGTCTGGAATACCAATTCCGACTCGTTAGTAACCTTTTTCCTCATCATGGAGTTGTTTTAGTAGTCACATTGGTTTTGTAAAAAATTGTTCATGCAATACCAACCCCCCATTTTTTGTGCAGAATGTCTATAGAAATGGTCGCATGTATCGCCATTGAAGCCATCTCCATTTTAGAGAAGTTGCATTCTAGAGGGTAATTCTCAAATAAGCTTTGTTGCATTCTACATTTTTGGCTTTTCTATATGTTAATATCCCCCCAGATGGTGTGCGTATGGGCACATTTGTGTTTGAAGAATCAGTCTAGATGTCTGATGCAGGAGAGCCTGTAAATTGCTGAAGAATCTAAGATTAAATCATGTAAAATTGTAAAATTATGGTTACAGGTATAAATTGATTTATCTAAATTTGAAAAGGGAACAAAGGAATAAATGCTTTCATTTATTTGACCAAAATCTAAAAACCGAACCTGAGATATACCGAGCTTGGTGCTGGTTCCATGGTCCATCTGGTATTTAAACCCAGTAAAATAACTGGGATATATATTTATATAATGCATCGATATATATGTTTGATGTTTGATGTATTTTCATTTTCTATTTATAAATGTATGAAAGTGATTTTCATTTTAAAAATTTACATTGCATTACTAAGCAAACACAGGACTAATTAGGTAAATTAATAGGCCAGCGTAGCATTGATTAGACAATATATCAGCAGAAAAATATACGAGGTTATTGGAAGTAACCTTCACTTGACTGACGAATTTAGAAAGTGGGTTGACTAACTGAGCCATGCTACTTGGTATAACATCTTTGGGGATTTAATAAAAAAGCTAAGTAATGAATGATTGTTTTGCCCTGACCAGACCAGATTGACAGCTGATCTGGACCAGCCCCGGTTTCAGACCACTGTATTTGTAAGGATTATATGTAACTAATCAAGTTAAATCCCATAAGTCCTTTTTTCCCCTTCCGATTTGACTTGTTGGATGATTATCAGATTGCATCTTACAATTATATAATGGTTGAATTTGTTGCTTTATGAACCAACCATGTAACCTGCCCTTTTTGTTATATATATTTCTTAGTATTTTCGTACTTGGAGCCCTGCAGATATGTCCATGGGGATGTAAAGCCAGAGAATTTTTTGCTTGGACCACCAGGGACACCTGATGAAAAAAAACTTTTTCTTGTTGATCTTGGATTGGGTAATGTATTTAGTATGCGATGTTGGGAGTCTATACAATCTATATGTATATAAATAACAATCCATTTGCATGCTTCCTCTATGTTGAAAATGCAGCTACTCGTTGGCGTGATAATACTACTGGCTTTCATGTCGATTATGATCAACGGCCAGATGTGTTCAGGTAATATCTTACTTCCACTGTTCATGCCATTATTCTCTGCCATCTTTTGCCCCTTATGAGAATATTGGTTTGCTGCAGAGGAACTGTGCGTTATGCTAGCGTGCATGCTCACCTTGGAAGGACTGGTAGCCGCAGAGATGATTTAGAGTCCCTTGCTTATACACTCGTTTTTCTTCTTCGTGGCCGTCTTCCTTGGCAAGGCTATCAGGTAGGCATTTGCTAAATTCGAGTTTTGCTATGAGTGTATCACTTGTGATGCTTAACAGTGTATTCTGTCTAGGGTGAGAACAAAGGATTCCTTGTGTGTAAAAAGAAAATGTCAACTTCTCCAGAAGCACTTTGTTGCTTCTGCCCTGCACCTTTTAGGCAGTTTGTTGAATATGTTGTTAACTTGAAGTTCGCTGAGGAGCCTAACTATGCGAAATATATATCCCTCTTTGATGGGATAGTTGGTCCAAATCCAGACATCAGGCCACTCAATACTGAAGGTGCTCAGAAGGTATTATTCTAATTACCTTGAAGGTCTTGGAGTCCTCTCTTATTTGTTCTCACTAACCAATTTTTTTGCTTTGTGAAGCTAATTTACCAAGTGGGACATAAGAGAGGACGGCTTATGATGGATGACAATGATGATGAGCAACCGAAGAAAAAGATACGCATGGGTATGCCAGCTACACAGTGGATAAGTGTGTATAATGCTCGTAGGCCGATGAAGCAAAGGTATCATGTTATGGCTCATTAATTGCTTCTAGAATTTCCCAGAAGAATATTTTTGCTCATTGTATAATTGGTCTCGTAGATATCACTACAATGTTGCGGACAATAGGTTGGATCAGCATATTGAGAAAGGAAATGCAGATGGATTATTTATCAGCTGTGTGGCATCTTGTTCAAACCTTTGGGCCCTAATTATGGATGCCGGAACTGGTTTTGGTTCTCAAGTTTATCAACTGTCTCCTTTTTTTCTTCACAAGGTCTTCTACTTTCTTTGGCAGTTCACTTTCTAACATGAATAAGGCATTGCAGCAAGTTTGGCATCATATTGTCAACTTCTATACTTGTATTAACTAATTGTTTTATTTCATAGCCACGGGCATTAATGATCTCTTTGTTTGTGGCCGAGCAGAGATTCATTGTCTTGATCACCTACTCTCCATTGTATTAACTGCAGGAATGGATTATGGAACAGTGGGAGAAGAACTATTATATCAGTGCGGTAGCGGGGGCGAATAATGGGAACTCATTGGTAGTAATGTCTAAGGGTTAGTATCACAATTGAAGACTTGGAAATGCAATCTGATTAAAGGTGGGTTTTGACTAATGGGTTAACATATCAAAATCCAGGTACTCAGTATCTGCAGCAGTCCTATAAAGTTAGTGAGTCATTTCCATTCAAGTGGATCAATAAAAAATGGAAAGAAGGATTCTACGTTACTGCCATGGCTACAGCTGGATCCAAATGGGCAATTGTTATGTCTCGTGGGGCTGGGTATTCTGATCAGGTTTATTGCAGTCAATATCACTAATAGCTACAACTTTTAATATTTGCCTCAATTAATTAAACAGTTGAATTGACTCCCTTTTCTTGTTTAGGTTGTGGAATTAGATTTTCTTTATCCAAGTGAAGGTGTTCACCGCAGATGGGATGCTGGCTACCGTATCACATCGACTGCTGCAACATTTGACCAATCAGCCTTAGTCCTTAGCATTCCTCGAAGGAAGCCTGCGGATGAAACACAGGAGACACTTCGGACCTCTGCTTTTCCAAGTACTCATGTTAAGGTTAGCCACTGTTCCAGATCATAATTTACTGGCTGTGTTTTCCTGATGGTGCTTAAGCATGTTTGTCATTGTTACCTGTAGGAGAAATGGGCAAAAAATCTTTACATTGCGTCTGTGTGTTATGGGAGAACTGTATCATGAGGCATCACGGTTTGTTGAAGATGAGTTGTGAAGGGGATTGAAGTCTCTTCGTCATCGTGCTGTGAGAAAAAATGCCTACTTTCTTTTCCTCAATTCTGGATATGGATCATCTCTTTGTTTGTGGCCAAGCAGATTCATTGTCTTGATCCCCAATTTGATGTATGCATGTTCTTACCATTAACGAATTTAATTATATATGAGGCCTATGCTCTAGATTGCAGTGGACCAGTGGTATCTAAATGCTTGTAGGCATTAAGCAAATTTAGATCCTTTAATTGCGCATCACTCAAAATTTGTATAGTGTTGAAGAATGATCACTTGAAGGCAGAGGGCATAGGCTACACCTTGACTGAGATTGTATTGTGACATTCAGATTTTCAGTAAAGACTGAATGTTGTTGTTAGTTGCCATTGCTAAATATTTACTGAATTGTGGACCATAACATTTTAACCTGGGGTTTTAAGTGTTGGTGCGCAAGTGGGCAAATGCTGGTCTTCACGGTAAAATCTGCACAAGTTAATCTAGCTTTTCTGTTTTAATTGTATTTCTTTAATTTAAGATTTGCCTGTTTTGTGAAGCATTTTCTGTCCTACCCTTAATGGTTGTTAAGACAGGTTGAGCTATGGATTTTACATTATTGGATCGGAGGCTTCCTCCTCTGCATCTTTTTCAATTAGTATTTCTTTAAGTATTTCACGTATCTATTGTTTTGTAGTGCTAGCCTTCTGGCTTGTATTCTGCTGCATGGTACTTTGGGGAAAAGCAACGAGGAAATGGCATTTTGTCTTACTCTTTTGACATTTTACAGTTACAGTTACAGACTTACAGGGGTTGGGAGTTGGATATGTGGCCCTGAATACAATTGTAGCTGCTGCTATTTTCATGCCTGTAAAAGTATAAATCTCAGTGTTATTGGCCGTATCTTTGTATTGAACATCAATTCAGGTGAAGCCAATTCAGGTTTGGGTTTTTGCATTCCTGCTGATGCACTATTTTATGGATTTACCTGATACCTGAACATCAATTCAGGTGAAGTGAAGCATTCTTACTAATGCACTATTTATTACTGATTTACCTGCTCTGCTTATAGCTCTTTGATTGTTTCCGTACTAAAAAATCTATACTTAGTTTTAGGCTTGGGATATTCCGTCCCTACTTCTTTGAGTTCTGTTGCCCTTCCAATCATAGAATGTCATGCCTTTATTTGAAAAATTACTCCATAAAATTACTAGATATTTACGTTACATTTTTTGATTGGTGGGACATGAAATCAGAGAGTAAGTATGGAGAGGATCCATATCCTTTCGTTGGATTGTGGATCAGCTTGTTTTCTTCGTAAGTTCATCTTTTTTTGATTATGGGGTAGAAACTTGTAATTAAATTTTAAACTAGAACATCTGATTAATTAGTAACTTTTTTATTTTTTATTGTAAACCTTTGTCCGGTAAATTTCTTTTCAAAAAGGGTTGGTTTTGGTGCAGAATTGGGTTTTTGTGCGCATGAATAAATTTCAAATTGAATTTGTATTTTGAATAATTGTACAATTCAGAATAATGTGACATCAGAAACTGAGAATCATGTTTAGTCTTATGTATTTTGCTTGTGATTATAGAGTTGATAGGTGGCGCATTCAAAATCCTGGAGCACTCTTTTTGTTTCATTACAGTTAATTTGCACTTATTTCGTAGTAGATGTTGGTAAAACTTGAACATGGTTTTTGTAGTAGACGTTTTTACAGGGCTTATCAACCCCAACTGGTAGGGGTCTCCTATCTCCCCAACTCGATGGGATGGGCTTCTATCTTGCGAACAAGGTCTATAATTTCTATGGGATAATCGAATAAACGAATTAGAAAAAAATCATTCTTCTGTGATGCCACTGGAGGTATAAAATCATGCTAACTGATTGGAGCATAGTATCAGAATCAATGCAGCCACATGTACAGCTAGCAACAGATTGTCGATCAGAGAATAGTCTACATTCGATTAGATGAAACATGGATCAAACTCGATTGTGGTGTAAATCCCAGCAAATTAAACACTTGGTACTCATTCTTTCCAGGTTCAGACACAGAGAACAAACTCAATATCTCCTTCAACCCGTTTGGCTCATCGAACTGAGGGTTGTTTTCTAGACAATTTTCATGATGCATGCATGTCCAAATTTACATCTTCACCATTTCAATCTCCATTGTTTAGCATCACGTATGAATTTGTTAAATATTATTTAATTTATACAAAATAATGTAATTTTTTTTAATAATTTTAAATACAATTTGTAAAACCAGGTTAAAACATCACGTAATTTACGGAAAAAAATGATATTATAATACACAAAAATTTAAAATTATAAAGAATTCGAATATCAAAATTCACGTATAAATTTTTTTATGTTAATATGTTTTTTATTGATAAATTTGGTGATATTTAATATATTTATATAATACATTATATAATTTTAATTAATTAATATAGTTGGTAATGATATCATTTTATATATAAACTGCAACAGTCTTTCTATGAGGTTTACAACCGTAGGATTGAAAGTAATGAAAGAATAATTAAGTTATTTTCTCGGTATTTTAATTAAGGTTTATATATGTATTTCAAAGAGTTGCATCTTTTTTGACTTGGCAAAATTTTGTCCATTGCGAGCTTTTGGGGTTTCCAAGTTTAGGTAAATTCCTTTCAAAACCCTCGAGGAATATCCCGCCGAGATGCCGGGCTTGGCGTCGGATTCCGGCGAATTCAGCGCCCTCTCCATCGTTCCTCACTCTCTGGATGCGGAAGCTCCTAGCGCTTACCCTCTACGGGTGCAACGCGTTACTCCTCCATTCTCTCGAATCTCCATATCCTGGGCGCGTGGCAGTACCCTCCGCGTCTCACTCCTGCAATCAGAAGAAGCTGTTTCGGAGCAGAGCTGCGGTGGTGAAGTTCTGGAAGTGAGGCTCGCGACTGCGGACGGAGGAGAAATTTCGGATTCTCAGTGGCGGAGAATTGCGTATGGCTCCGTCGCCCCATTCGCGCTCCTTCAGAGCCAAAAGAATTCGATTGCTTCGATGCACCCTGAAAAAGACTGGTTAGTGGTCTGATATCTTCTTGTGTGCGTATGTGTGTTTTATAAAAACTTCTGAACGGAGTAGAGTTGGGAGTTGATTATTTTGGGGTAAGGTTTCTTTGTTGGATATGCGCTTCTATATGCCTCACTTTGTTCCTATAGAAGTAGGTGAAGGCTCTAATCATGATTTTGTTGATTGTGAGGATACTTGCCCAGGGTTCAGCCGCATTGCTAATTCATTAGGACTAGTAGGGTATAATGCAGTCATTTGTAATTCCTTTTTCTGGAATGCTCTCGAACTTCTTTAAACTGCTGATACCTTTTTCATGATGTACATTCATCCTTGATAACAGAAGGGCGTTTTCAGAAAGAGAAGTTGCTGAGAATAATAAATTTATTTGCAAACATAACAGGTGGGAACACGTAATGGAGTACAGCAAGGAGATAAATTCTCTTCTCGGTAATTCAAAGTTTCCTGTTACACCCGTGATTGAAGACCCAAGGACAGTATTGAAGGTAAATCCTGGTTTTCCTTAAATTTCTGCTTAGTGATGCATATCAAATTTCTAAGCTTTCTAAATCATTGGGATTTCACGTAAATCAGAAGGTTGATGAGCCAACCTCTTTGAAAGCTGCCTGGGAGCTTATGGAATTGTTTTATGCTGACAAGCAATCTCAGACTTGGATCCCAGAACGACTTCTTGATTGGATAGCTGTATGAAGTTTTCTGTTGTTCCCCCTTTTGTCTTCAGTTGTCAGTATGCTTTTTTCCTTGGAAACTAATTGTGTTCTTTTGCAGGATTTTGATTGTCTATTCTCTGGAACTAACCCTACTGTGCATGCAAAACTTGTGGCTTTCCAACATAAACTTGTAACTATACAGGTATTTACTTAATGCTTTGATATCTAGCTTAATGTCTGTGTTCTTGCTATACAAAAGCTGGTCAACATTAGGTTTCATTTAATGACAATCTATTTCTCACTTTATTGGGTTAGCTTGAGCTGTATCTGGTTTCACCATTGTGGCCGGTCTAGCTGCTCATGAAGCATGCAGTTTAATAAGATTGATTCCTATCTGCAATTTAAAGACAATGTGTGGATCTTAAACGTATTCTGCCAAACTGGGCCTTTTAGTTCAAGTTAAACTTAACTGGGGGCTTTTCTATTTTAAATTGTGTTGGAGATGCCATCTTCAATTAGCTCTTCACTCACAGTATGTTTAGTGGCTCCCTTGAGTTTCTACACCCCATTGTTGATACTTACATTTAATTTTTCTCCAAAGGCAGTTGAGAATGATCCAGAGTATTGGGAGGCCATGTCGTCAGCCTTGGCAGTTGGTTGGCTTGACGTTGTTGTAAGTTTAATGTCATTCAACAAATCACAAGCTATTTTTAGACAATTATGTTATAAGTATACGTTTTGTTGCATACTAAACTATCCTTTTGCAGGTAAAACTGTTACGTTTGCATGGATCTTATAAATATGATCAACTTGGAAGTCGTGAGGTGTGTAACGATTCATTGGGTTTGAAATTGATCAGCTTCGTAATATTTGTACTTCCACTATTTAATTGCCGCATATCTCATTCAGCACTGCATAACTCTAGTTCTAATTTGTTTCAATGTATTTATTTAACCATCTCATATTGTTTACTGAAAATGGCATTTGTATCTATCTGAAACAGATAGAAAATGGGCTTGTAGAGGCAGTTGCTCTTCTTATATCACAGATGCCGCGTCTCCGCCCTGAACTACCCGCGGAAAAATTAGGGGAATGCTATGCAACCAAACCTGAGTTTATGAAGGTAAGAACTGAAAATAGCTTCTGGCATGATTTGAGTAATTAGCCATTAAGTGATTCTCCTCTCTAGTTGGTTTAGCTTTTACTGAGGTGGTCTATGGTATCAAAGGGAAACCGTAGAAGAGGTATTGAATCTCTTGATCTCAAATCTCAATGCCACTGATTTTATAGGAATTTTTTGATGTGATGAGGTTTGACAGTATCATTCGCATGCAAGGTTGTTTATGAGGCTAATTGTTAAATAATTCTCCTTGTTAATAGCTTAAGCTTAATACTATTGAATGAAGCAGTCATTTCGAGGGTCATTTATGTGTATTTGTATACTAATTTATGCTATCCGTGGATCTTCATTCCATGTGACAGGCTTGGGAGAAGTGGCGTGGCCAAATTACTAAATTGGACTGCACAGCATTCTGGCTTCAATGTGATCACCAAACGACTCGAGTTGCACTGAAAAATATGCTTCAAATCATGTTGGGCAATGCTACAGTTCTGTCCAATGCAACATACCACTGGATAGAGCTTTACATTTCCCACTTCTTGTACATTAGGCCTTTCACCACGGTCAGTGTGACTTTCATGTGTGTGAATAAGATTTTTACTTTTTTATTTGCCCAGTATATATGCCAAGTAATGGGAAATGAAAGGGGAGAAATTTGATCTTTAACTTGGATGCATCCCAATGTTTTTCAGGGTTTGGAAAGCATGTATAGCCTGGCTCAAAAATGCATTCATTTAAAACCAATTTCCAATCAGCATAAGCTAATGGGACTCATGATTGGGATTCTAGAAGAAAATACAGAGGTAAGAAATCTGAACCACTGGCCTATCAGTTTTTTAATAATTTCAAATCTATCATTCAACCATCAACTAATCTTTTGACGTACAGGTTGTTCTAGCTGAATGCTCAAGATCATTTGGCCCCTGGTGAGATGGCTATTTTTCTTCTGTGTTTTGCTGTTGTTGTTTGACTGCCGCTTTTAAGAGCTGAGCTGGGAAATTTCTGAAATTATTATTAACTGATTGGTAATTGTTAATGTCTATACATGGTAAAAAATTGTTGCCATAGAGGTGTGGATGCATATAATGTTATAGGCTTATAGCATGGGAATTGGCAAATCAGTCTATGAAATTATAAGGATAAAAATCCTAATGATCTAATTGGTTTCACATGTGCTGACGGTTTATGTTTGTTTTGGCCAGGATGCTAACCCATGCTATGGAGCTTCTAACTGCTGGTAGTATGCAGGCAGAAACCCTCTTGCATGAGGAACAGTCTAAAATTGGAGGAATCTGCATAGAAGAGCTCAATCGATTGATTTATGCTCAAATTTTATCCTCTCATGCCTTGACATGGAATGTAAGTACTATTAGTATACCATCTAAAATTCAAAAAATGGCATGAAATAGTGTTAGAATTTAGAAAGACTGATGATTACATGAGGTTGATGCTTCAGTTCAGTTTCTGAAAGCATGAAATCACTTGTCTATGAAACCTCTCCTTTATAATGTATGTTTTTGGTTCTATTGTTTGTCACTTTTCCACCCTTTTGAATTGTAATATACCTTGCATGTTTTTCTAGTTCTTGCACTGATGTTTGGTAAATTTGAGATCTTTTGTTTCTAGAGACAGATAATACAGCCAAGTTCTTATATTCTGCAATTTCACTAAATATGTTAATAACTTTATATATATGGGATATCAAGCATTGTTCTATTCAAAAAACAAGAAGGAAATATAGAATTATTGGGTGACCAGAAACTTGCATTATGCCTGTCTTGCTTTCAGTTGCTTTTGACTTTGTTAGTCAGAGGTGGCATTTCACATCCATCCTACAATTCTTTATCCCATGTTCCATCTTTCTGATTATTTTGGCCTTCAGATTGCCCCTATATATTTGACATCATGCATGATGCAAGGACTCGGCTTGTTAGAGAATTTATTGTACAAGCAGCCCGTACAACATCAACAAGTGCTACTGAAGGTAAATGTGCTTCCTTTTGATTTTATGCGTCTCTTTCCACCATCGATATTTACCAGGTCACTTTAATTGCTTTAAGTTGATGCAAATTCATTTGTAATTTTGTACTCACATTCCCTTTCTGAAGCAGAGCATAGAGATCTGTCGTCTCAATGGACTAGATTATATAAGTAACAATATGATGAAGGTATGTTAAAATAAGCAATTACTTTTTTGGTGTTATGCCGTTTGTTCCACGAACAATATCTTGTAGTATTATTGTTCCAAATTTTCTTGACCCACTTCTCCTTTTGTAAATTTATGCTTGTGAAATATACTTTTTTTCAAATCTTCCATCTGCACGTGCAGATTGCTGGAGTTTATAACTGGAAACATGGCAAGAAAGGATCAGCTGTGTTCTGGCTTCAGCAGGCTCGAGATGAAGTTCGCTTAAACCGAATTGCTAAGCATTTATTTGATTTTGCTGGAAAATCAGTTTCAGATGAAAGTTTCAAGGTAATTACTGCTCAAAATGAATAGTCAAGTTCGCTGGTCTTTGATTGCATTAAGTTAATATCTGAAAGATAATAAAATTGGGTTCACATGCACATTATTATTTTCCAGAGGGGTAATTAGAAAATACGTCAACAAGTAAACAATCTGTCTCTGGCATAATTTGTTTGGTTCGTAGGTAATTGACGTTTTCCACATGGGCGCCATCAATGCGTAACAATCTATTGCTGCTAGGAAGCATTGTAAAATTGTTACAGGGCTATTGTCAATACGATTGGATGCAGTTATCTCACCTCATATAAAACTTTTTATGACAGTGGGACTACATGCTAAATTAGAGAGTCAAATAACTTATTGATCTTTCCATGATTTTAGTTTTGGTTTTCTGTGCAATTTTTCCTTCACACAGCAATGGGAAGGAATGATTGAATTGTTGGGGGCTGAATCAAAAACTGCTGGTGGCCTTGAGTTCTTGAAAAAGTAATTACCTTCTAATCATCGTACAATAAAATCTCTTTATAAAGCTCCAGCATATTTACTTTTATGCTGTTTCTGACATTTTTCGATGTTTGCCAGGTATAGAGATTTCAGGCGATCCCTCCAGCAAGTTCAGGAGGGTGTCAACATTGATGCTGCTCGGAAAGCTGCTGAAGCCCTTATCTCAGTATGTTTGCTAAATTTCTTTGAATATCAAATCCACCCAAACTCATTTTGAGGGATCTCATTATTTGGACAATCTTGGAATTCACATTCGCATTACTTTTGCAGCTGATGAGAAACCCTTCTACACCTCAGCAATTTTGGCTACCACTCTTATACGATTCGGTGATCATTCTTCTTGAGTTCTCATCTTTTTTGTTTCTTCCGAAGGGCCACAAAAACCTAAGGCCTTTGGTAACATCATCAGGACATTAATCTATATCTTAATTAAAAATATGAGTTTTAACTACTCATATTGGAAAAGTTTTATACACTAAAGGGCTGTTTGGTTCAAATTGGAAATTGGATTTAACCATAGATTTGAATCATATTTAATTATTCCATTGGCCTCTTAAAGTAGCAAACAAACTACTTGACCAATGAAAGTTTTTTTAACATTAAAAATTTCGTCCTATGGATTTGATTTCATTCCCAAACTTTCAACCCAAACTTCTTCAAAACTCTTATTGTCGTGGGAATCATTTACGTTTCCAAGCAAATATCATTGTTTTTATTTCACCTGCTTGGGTTTCTCTGGTTCTTTTAATCACGCCTCTCATTCTTGATACTTGATGTTCTTTGTGGGCAGTTGAAATTGTTCAACTGGAAGGAGTGTCCCCTGCTCAACGTTTCTCAGACGAACCTTTTGTTGAATAAGCTACAGGAGCTGTCATTGGCGAGATTACTGCCAGGGTTTGTCGATGCTGGGTTGCCACCTGAGGCGTTGCAATCTGTCAGACTAGCTCTTGCCACTAATTTAGGGAGGGCTATCCTCGATGAGTAATTCTCTTCTCTCATCTTCATTCATGATGTGTACAAAGTCGAATGTCGTAACTTCCCTTCCTCAACCAAAAGCTCAATCAGTATCTTTTTGGGTTGTGGCATTTTTATTTTAGTATGTTGTGGTATCCCAAATTGGGAGTGAACTATTTATTGCATTTGGGAAAGTACTACTCGTGAATGAACAAATGATCCACCTGCCCTCCCTCTCTGTAGCGCGCCTTTGTATTATATATTTGCTATATTTATACAGAGTTGAATTCTTCTTATTGCATACAAAATTGCTCTTCAAGTTTTCTTGCTTGGGTTATGGGAGTCCCTCTATTCAGATCATATCCAATGAAATAATTTTTATTTAATGTGGAAACCTATTTATATGTTGATATGTAAACATGCCAACAGGTTTCTATTGCTACCTTATGTCTCAATCCTATTTCTTTAAAGAAATACTTCCTCCGTATTTAATTACTCGTTACACTTTCCTTTTTGGGTGTTTTTTTTAGTGGTTACACTTTCCTTTTTGGGCAAATTTTTGGGGTGAAATGAAGGGTATTTTTGAAATGGGTTCCACTGTTTGACTTTTTGTGTGTGTGGTGTGGTTGTTATTATGTTGTGGGGTCAAGGGTATTTTTGGAAAAAATGATCTTCCTTAAAATGCGTGAAAAAATGAAGTGTAACGAGTAATTAAATACGGAGGAAGTATTTACGACCGTTGGTCCTCTGCGAATAGTATAAACCAAACCAACTGGTACTACATGACATAAAACCCAACAGTAGTTATGTACAATTGCAAAATTAATCAATAATAGTCCTTTTGTTAAGAATCCGACTAGAAGGTGTGTGGTCAAATAGACACTTAGTTCAATGATTGAGATTTCGGTATTTAATATTGAGTTGGAAGTTTGAATAGTAATATTATTTCTTTATTTTGTTTTGCGTGTAATTAATGTATGATA
>MAYD01530407.1:0-10640 GCA_001909325.1 Ruellia speciosa
GGGGGGGGGGGGGGGGGGGGGGGGAAGGAACAACTGTGGCCTTTTTGTGACTGCTATCTCCAAATTCTCAAGCAAGGAGGTGAGCATATCGAACTTCGCATCGAGGAAGGTATAAGTACCCACCTCATACATACAGGGCGCTGTCCATAACTTGACGTCCTATGCGAGTCATCCAAAATCCTCTTGGTTTCAATAGCGGTCTTTCCTATAAAAGTACCTCCAGGTGAGACATTCAGCAACGAATAGCTCTATGCAAAAATACCCTAATAGAAAATTTGTAGGAGTGTTGGGTCATCAAAACCATGTGAGGGCAAGCTCTCAAATACCCCTTAAGTCACTCCAAGCTTTAATGACTGTCTCATTACTATTCTGCTTGAAGTCATTAATTTGTCCTTGGAGCTGAATGATCTTAGATGGTGGGAAAAAAATGGTCATGAACTGCCTCACCATCTCATCCCAAGCCGTGATACTCCTTGGGGCCATTGTATCAAGCCACATCAGAGCTTTATCTCACAATTAAAAAAAAAAGGGAAAAGAGTTATAGTTGCAAGTCCTCCCATGATAGCCCATGAATATTGATAGTCTGACACAACTTCTTAAAACGCATCAAATGCATATCACTGGGGCCGTCACCGAACTGATTATTCTGTACCATCCCAATAAATGAGGGGTTGATCTAATAGGGTAGCTACGACACAACTAGGACTATAGGGTTCAAGATGCAATTATCCGTAGGCTTCAAGTAACCCCTCAACGTCCTTTCAGGGGGCCGACGGTGGTGACACAACGACATTAGGCTATTGCCCAGGATTGGCAACTGGAATATGTGGCACCTTTGCCACCATTCTGTCTCACTTGAATTGTCCCCTATCACTATTTCGGACTACTCCATCCATAGCAACCATAGAAACTTATAGACGCTAATATGCACACATCCGACACGTAGTGCGTTTGATCTTGGGATCTAGGGGTTCAAGTGGTTCACCCCATTTGCACATGCACTAAGAACCTGTAGAACAAAATGACAACAAGAGAGGCTCAAGTAGATAGAACAACACAAAGAAAATAGAAAACAAGAAAAGATGAAAAAGCCACAAAAGAATACTCAAATTAGCGAAATTGCCTTACCTGGCAACGGTTCCAAAAACTTGGTGTGTGAAATATTTTTAACACAAAAACAATAAGTGAATGGTGTCCAAGTAATAAAACTAGTAAGAAGCAGGTCGAATCCACAAGAAAAGAAATGAATTATATTGCGCAAATTAAATTTAAGTATTAAGAGTGACGAAATGAAAAGTAAATTGAATGAAAAGTTTGGTTTCAAGTTTTAAAAACTAATTTACAAAGGAAATCAAAGAAACTAATTACAAATAATTCATTAACATCAAAGCAGAAAATATTTCGAGAAACAATCAAGTTGAGAAAACTGGGATCCCTATATTTTTCCTGTTACCTAGTCAATTCACTTTGTCTGTAGAAATCAATTTTAATTAATTCTCAAGTTCCAAATTAAGTCAAAACGTACAAATATCTTTTCAAATTCTTTGTCCTTCAATCTCTCTGATTCAATTAATTTCTAGGCTTAAGTTATTAGGGTTCCTTGTTTAATTCTTTCTAAACTCAAATTAATTAATTTTGATTACTTTTTTAACCCATTTGTGAACTTGCCCAAATTTCAACAAAGCCCAATAAATTAATCAATTAAAATAGAGAAATAACGACATCAGCATTCACATAAGTTCATGAACAAAACAACAATTTAAATCTAGATCTCCCAAAGCGAGTTTAGCTAGACATGTTTCTAGAAAAGCTCAAAATAACAAAATCCAAGTTTCACAAAAATATAACTACAAAGAATTCAAGACAAGTTTGAAAGTAATAAAACCGGTTGTCCTTGTAGCTAATCCTCCATTGCCTTTTGGTATCGGTCGAATTATCTTGCTTCTTCTGCTTCCCTTAAACTGCTCTCCAATGTTCTCTATATGCACAAATGTAAAAATTGGCAAAAAAATTTTGTATGGAGGAAAAACTTCTTAAATTGGGCTACAACACAACTGGGTCGTACTCTTGACCTAGCTTGGCTAGAACAAGGGCGCATGGTCTGATCCGTGATTTTTGGAAACGGGAGACAAGATCGTGTGCTTTGCTGAAAAGCGTGGTGAAGACCGCATGCACTTTGGAAACCGCAAGGCTGGCCGCGGTCTAGCTGGAAACTATGAGTGGGACAGCAAACCGGTTGTTTCTACACACTTAACACACATGTAAATGCACCAAAGTGCTAGAAAAACACGAATAAAGCCATAGAGTTGGCACATGCAGAAATATTCCAATAAACTCACATAAAATGATTTAGAACTCCCAAAAAGCTGTGAAATCTTATCTTAAGTATGGACTAAAAACCTCAGTTTTGGTGGGGCATCAAGTATTTGTTAAAGGGAATTTGAATAAGAATGTGCATAATTTCACAACTCGAAAAATTAATTATTCCAGAAAATCCAAAATCAGGAAATGTCTTGCAGAAAATGGGAATTTAATTATTAGAATCCAATGTAATTAATTTGTCTAGTAGTTTTTAATTGTTTTCTAAGAATTAAGTTTAACTACTTTCTCAAATTAACTTTATCTGCTTTCAGAAAATAAATTTAATTGCTTCCATAAATTAGATCCAAATTTAGTAATTTAATTATAAATTATTTCTTGCAATCCGGTGACGTAATTAGTCCAAAGTTCAGTCAATAATAAGATGTTGACTCTATTTCCATCACACATCCTTTAGAAACAATCCCATACTTTTATAAATTCCGCAACTTAATAAAACCTTACTCTTTTGGGTTATAACTTTGCTTCCCCCACAATTAAAAAGAGACACCGGACAGGATCTGGCTCCGACAGCCAGAATATCCGATCATACTGATGGGGTGATGGCCGATCCAGTCACTGGAAAGTTTGAGGGTAAGGCAGGATGGTCCGGAGCTTCGTTCAGGGAGACCCTTCTCTCTGATAGAAATATGGAAAGGACTAATGGAAGGGAGAAAGACATTGCCCTCAAAGATGGGGATATTATCAAGACGCTTGAGGCAGATACTCCATCTTTGGATATTTCGGATCGACTGTATGATCAAATCCAGAAGAGCATGGCAACAATTGTTATTGTGAAGTTGTTGGGAAGGAAGATCACGTCTGATGCACTCTTTACTCGATTGCATGAATTGTGGAAGCCTTCTGCGACATTGGATATAATGGAATTGGACAATGGTTACTTTGAAGTTCAATTCCCAACTGTTGACGAATGTAACTGCGTTTTGGCTGGTGGACCATATGTCATCTATGGGCAATCTTTGACAGTTCAGCCATGGACATCGGAGTTTTCTCCGTCGGAGGCGTTTCCGACTACTGCGGTCACGTGGATCCGACTCCCGAGATTATCCACCATGTGGTATAAACGCAGCTTGCTTATGGAAATTGGAGGGCTGGTTGGGCGTGTGGTGCGGCTGGATAATACTACAGATAAAATGGAGAAAGGGAGATTCGCTAGGATGGCGATCGTGGTGGACTTGAGCAAACCCCTCGTATCCAAACTGAAATTAAGGAATAGGATGCAACAGGTTGTTTATGAGAATCTTCCTTACATCTGTTTTTCCTGTGGTAGGTATGGCCATACGAAGGATGCATGTCCGGCGAACACTTCGGCGAGGTCTGAAGAATTTACGACAAGGTCTGAAGAATTCCCGGATTCAACTACAGCCCCGCCGCAATTGGAGGAGCAAATGGATTCCGGAAAAAATGGGGAATGGTTGTTTGTACAGCGAAGATCACGCCGACCACCGCGGAAAGTCGACCATCATCCCGACAAACAAGGAAAAGCTGGATTGGGTTCGCAATTTCAGACTTCTGTTAACAGACGACCGGCAGTCACGGAAGACATGGATTTGAATATGGAAAAAGGTCTTGAAGCTGCCAATGTGACACTGTCGCCGAATCCCGCATCCCAGGTCAGATCAAGGAAATCTCGGCAGATGCCACAACAAGCAGACCGAACTCCCGTGAACGATGGAGAACATGGAAGCGGGTCCCGATTTCATTTACTGTCGGATAACATGGACGAGGATGCTAGGGAATTCCCAGATTGCGAAGACGGACCGGCGATTCCAAAGCAGCCAGCAAAATCGAATTCACATCAGTACAGTGACATCACTGCAAAGCTGAACAAGTCAGGTAGCGGGGTCACGGCGAAAAGTCACGCCGACGGGAGCCTTTTCAGTCCGGATACCGATGTCCAGACATGCGCCGTTGACAAAAGCGGCGTCAACACTGGAAAGGAGGAAGGCTCAGCCAACAATCGTGATAACCGGGAATTACGGAGCAGCAAATTTGGAAAGGGGAGTGTGAACAAGGAGACTACAAAATCAATGAATGCTACATTTAATGGAGGACAGGCTGTCATTGAAGGAGAATTAATGGGTAATGGACAAACCAAGCATCAGCTGGAGAATATAGTCCAAGGGGACCCTCCATTAAATGGGCCGCCCCATAATACAAATAAAAATAATTTGAAAGATCTGGGCTTGTCAGAACAGTCCAAAGTCATTGTTATTCCTCGACCAGTAACACATCTAAATCCTGAGTTTCATTCCGCAGTTGTTGTTCTTGAAGATAATGACTTTGCTGGAGTATCCGGGCGTACTGATGGTAAATCTAAAGGCCAAAGAGGTATACCAGTAAGGAAAACTGTCCTGGATCTACACATAGCAAAGACCGCCAGACAATCGATGGCAGGAGTCAAGAAAAGAGGAAAGAGACTAAATCAGCGGCGAGGGAATTGTGTGCCCGTGTACAAGGCAATGGAACAATTATCTAACGATATCGCAACACAGGCGTGTACGGAAAATACGAAGACGGATTGGAAGACTCACCCAGTGAGCTTAGCGAAAGAATGCCCGGATCAGAATATTGATATGATCAATTAGATTGACCCTGTGTGGTTTTTATCTTTCCAAAAAAAAAAGTGACAAAGTCCTTTTATTTTAATATTATCTTTAGACTCCTTTCATCTTTTTAAATAAATCTTTCATTCATTAAATAAAATAAAAAATCCATTTAAATTTCTTCGAAAATCATGTGTGAAAATAAGTACTCTGCATCTTTTCAATTTGGGGTTGAAAATCATGACAGTTGTTTTTTAAATTGTCCAAAAATGGAGGGGCAAAACCGTCATTTCAAGGGTGGCATATAAGGCAGGCCAGCTGTGGAGCTCACACGTATTGTTTGTGGAGTGGAAAGGGCAAAAGGGAAAATCAAAAAAGGGGGTTTGAGCAAAGCAGAGGAGTTTCTGTTATCCACATTTCTCGATTCCCCCTTCTCCCGCTATTTATCGCTCTCTCTTTGCGCCAATTTTCTGCAATTTAGGGGTTTTTCTGTTTCTTCGTTACAGCCATGGTTTCGGATTCAATCCCCAACGCCACCGCCACATCAAACCCTAACGATTTTGCCAAGAAGAAGCGGGTATCGTATTTATCGTATTTTTTTTCCTCCTGGATTGCCTCTCTGTAAATTTGTGCATGCATTGTTAGCTGCATGTGTTTTTATATTGATCTGGTGTTGTGTTCATTTTTTATCGTCGGTGGAGGATGGATGTTGATCGACCCTTTTTGTTATGGGAAAAAATTGTCGAGTTTGATCCCAACGATTTTTGTTGTTTGGTGGCTGCAAGATTTTTGTTTTGAGTTTAAGTCGGTACAATTTTGGATTTCTTGGGATCATTTTGATATTCTTCTTGGTGGTGAAATTTTAAGGGATTTGTTTTTATTGCTTTGATTACTTTTTTTCTTATTTATTATTATATTTGCAATTAGGCTAATCGGTTGGCGAAGTTGAGGCAGTGCAAGCTAGATGCTCGTCGCGAACAGTGGCTTTCTCAAGGTCGGTGAAGGATTTTTCTTTACTTTTTTCAATGCCTTCCTATTTCCTCTTTTTGTGGTCAGGTGCGTGCGGCCCCACCTGTGTATGCAATTAAAAACTCTCCCCTGTTGGACTTGATATTTATTACTATTTATTACTGTGTATATATTCTAATAAAAAATGGTGTACCGTGAGAAATTTCAGTACTTTTGCATACGGAACCATTTGTAGTTGGTGATATAATTTTATAATGATGTAGTTATATATTTGTAGTTATATGGATTTAGTGTCACTTTTATTGCAATTGCCTGATAGTGCTTAATTGTGAATCGTACATGTTACTTATATGCTTTCAGTGAAAAGCAAGGATGGGTGTAATAAGGAGGAAGTGAATGGCATTGAGGAGACCCGTCGAAGCCCCATGGGTATTGGGAAAGAGAGGGGCATGCCTATAGGAAATTTTGAGATGAAACAAAGAGTTGGGAAAGAGATTTATGGAGGTGGATTGTCCAGGCACCATGACAGCGATTCTGATTCTTTTCCCTCAAACAGCCCCTGCAGTAGTATTTTGGGCAGCAATGGTTCGCCCATCAAGTTTTCGACAAGTAGCGGTAGCCGCAGTGGGCGGAGTAGTAGCAGCAGTAACGATTTCTTTCCGTGCGGGAGTGAGGATGATGAAGGGGCCATTAATGATGGTGGTGGTGTTTGCTTGGATGACTGGGAAGCTATAGCTGATGTGTTGTCTGCCTCTGAGTACAAGCATCAAGAGCATGTCTCAGAACTTAGTTTACCGTCTTCAGAAAAATGTGGGAATTCTGCCAGACAAAGTCCTCATTTAGGTACAAAAAATCAACCTGTTCCTCGGAATGTTATTTTTAAGCAAGAAGTTGGAGAAAAAGCCACAATGACTTCCCAAGCGCATAGCCGTGCTTGGAGGGCAGATGATGCTTTCCGGCCACGTAGCTTACCCAATTTATCAGGACAGAATTTTAACAGAGGAACCCCAACCTGGGGCCATGCAACTGATCAACTTGTCCCCACATCATGTCCAATATGCTATGAGGATTTTGATGATACAGATTCAAGCTTTCTCCCTTGTTCATGTGGTTTCAGGCTCTGCCTTTTCTGCCACAAAACAATTATCGAGCGAGATGGCCGATGTCCAGCCTGCAGGAAGCAGTACAACTGTCACCATATCGAGGGTGAGGCAACTTTAGATGGAAGGAAACTTACATTCCGATTGGCCCATTCACACAGCATGAGCTCAAAGCATTAGAAAATGTGTGTCTGCTTCTTGAACTCGTATGTCAGCTTTCCTTATGTTAGCTCTTGTGTTCATTATTCATATGTTGTGAGATTTTCACAACTGTAGAAATATGATTATCCACTGTACAGGAATTAATCCCGTTCTCATTTGTTTAGCTGGTGCGGGACTGTGTTGCTCTGTACTTCTATGTGACAATACTGTTGAAGACATGTTATTACATAAATAGAATAAGGATTTACATAAATGGAGTAGATAGTCTTTCTCAGGTATTTCACGAAAACTAAGTGTTCATAAACCCCACTAGGCAAGAACCAATTCTATGTTCATAAGGGAGAGTTTTCCACCATTTAGCAAATGTAGATTCATCCAAGAAAACATCTTTCCCCAGCCATCCCAAACCAACCCATTTTGAAACTCGTTCCTCCAGTTTCAAAACCTTGTCTTTAACCTGTCTGTAATCCTTTAGCCGCAGCTCCTCAACCTCAGCCCAAAATGTCGTTTCTGAGCTGAAACCAACTGGCATCCTCTGTGCATGCTCCAGCCATTTCTGCGTGAACTTATATCTCTTCGGTCTAGCTTTCACCAGATAGGGGCCCGTGTCCTCATTCTTTAAGTGCCTGTAATAGTTTGCTATGTCAAGAGGCTCCAAGAGTCTCCGGAACACAGTCCCTAATTCTATCCACTCTTTCCTGCCCTCAAATCCGTCGGGAAGCTCGTACCTTTTGATCATTTCCACAATCTCATCCCATATCCCGGCCAGCTCTAGTCTCTTTATATTGGCATTGAAGTCAGTCGGGGTTTTCATTGATCTGAAGGCATCGTAGTAGCCAATCTTGCGTATTTCGCAGCGTGTCTTGTATTCCTGTATCTGCTTTATGGCTTCCTTGATGGTTTCCTTGTTTGAATCTATCCTTCTCTGGTTTTCCAGTTTCTGCTTCTCAAACTCGCCCGCTGCCCGAAGGCAGAGTCTTGCTCGTGTTTCCTGGAAGTATGGAAAAAGCATTAATATTGAATCCTCTTTGATGTGAAAACAGAGTTGGGAAGGATTATATGTGTTGGTGAAATTTACATTTTATGCATTGTAAGTTCTGAACCAATTGAGGATTTGGTGCTCTCCTTGCAGAACAGTGCACTTTTTCTTTTTCTTTTTTGTAATGTCTATATGAATATATGATGGCTATTTAATCTAGAGTTCTAATTACTGTCTAGCAATTTAAAATCGTAAGGCATTTACAATAATAGTGGAGTAATATATTGCTATAAACTGAACTGATTAGGGGAGTCGAATTTAGGACTTTTTGGTGTTCAAGATTCCAGCCAGTAGATTTGTAAAATTAGTCATATCAAAACAGAGGGATTATAATTTATCTAATAAAAATTATCAAATTGGGATTGATTAAAATATATTTTGGGTTAATGAACTAATGATAAAAACACATGCCTTTAGACTAATCAATTTGGCCCTCTGATCTACAGCAAATAAATAATTTAAAGAAATCCATTAATAACCAAAAATAAGTTTAAAAAATAGTACTTAGCAAGTAATGTTTTAAGGAGAGCAATTTCAGAATAGCATATTTTAGCAGAACAGAACCGATGCTACCACAGGAAGAAAATTGACTGTACCATAGAGTTTTGTTGGCATTGGCATTGATAAAGGATTAGTGGCTGACATACATAAATATCACTGTACCAGTTAGAATTTTGTTGGCATTGGCAAAGGATTAGGGACTGACATACATAGGCTGTCAGCCCAGCTGATTAGTAGTGGATTGTTGAATTTAAGGGTTGAATTGTTGAAAATATATTAGATGGTGGATTGTTGAAAATATATAGTTAATTTTTGGGTCAAATGGTTGAAAATGATATTTCAATTGTTTAAATCAAGTTTTGCTGTCAACCCTTAATCCATACTCCTTAGGATTGCATTAGTTATAGTTTTGTTGGATTTATAAATGAGCTTTTGTAATGTCAAACACAACTTTAGCATTAATACCACAGGTGGAGTCCTAATCTAAAAACTAAAATTTAGGCTACCGTCGCACTTAAGGCTTTTGAGTTCTAGCACTGCTCTGATAAATTTAAAATTAGTTTTGCATTATGTGTGTAGAAGTACATAAATTTAGGGAGTAAAAAGCCTTTTGCCTTAACATTTTTATACTGAAAATTATAGGGTGATTTTTCCACATGAAAATTATCTTCCCAATGTGCTCTAATGCAAAGAAAGATATCAAACATACCAAGCCCAGATCATTCAGCGCAGCCGCATCGCCACCCTCTGCCTCGGCGGCCAACGGCACATCTGCAAGGTTCTCCAAATATGTAACATCCTGCATACTCAAACTCTCCTGCAATTCCCTTTCATAAGCCAAATGTACCCCAAACATTGCCTGTACAAACTCGGGGTTCTCCTCCTCAGGTCTCAACTGCAGGCAATAGAACATCATTTGCAGCACAGCATGTGAATTCTCCACAACCACAAGCTTCCCATTCCCTGTGCAAAAAACGACGACCCCAAAGGGCCTATACGGGCTTATCTCAACAATGCTTGACACGTTTTCTAGCAATAGATTTGTACACCCCATGAGGTGGCAACCTGAGTGGCTTGCCGCGGAGAGGCTGTTCCTCATAACAGACAGCAAGAAATTCTGAGCAACGGTGGGGTCGGGTGGGTGGGGTGACTTAGGGTTGAGGGATTGGAGTATGTGCTGGAGCCACGGCTCAATGTGGGGGAGTGGTGCAAGGGAGATACGAGGTACTATGTCGTGTTTTAGGACAAAGTGGATGAAGTGTGGGGCCCAATTTTCACGCCTAACCACATGGGAGAGGATGTGGTTGGCGATGAGAGGGGAGCCGAAGGTGAGGCAGAAGGGAGGGGTGTGGTAAGAGTTGGATCTTATGTATTTTTCGAAGAACCAAAGAGCCGCAAGAATGGCAGTTGAGCCTCCTGAGGAGTGGCCACCAAAGATTATTTGTTTTCTATCTGATATAGCTTTTTCCACCTGAAAAAAATAAATCAGTTTAGAGTTTGTTTGATAAAACTGAATGAGGTCTGAATCTAAAGTTTGAAATCTGAATTATTAAGTGGCTGAATTTGAATGCTTAATCTATAATTTTAAAACGAATAATATTGATAATAAAATTATTTTTAATTTAAGAAAAAATATATTAGAAGTTAATTTTGATTAAGTAGTAATAAGTGAATATAAAATCACTTAATTCTGAAATCCATTTTACTCTTTAAATTCAAATCCATTTAATCAATCAAGTATTTTAGTTACTATTATCAAATCAACTTAATGAACTAAGTGCTGAACCATTTAATTTAAGTGTTAAGTGTTGTTACCAAACAGGTACTTAGACATTTTCTTAAAATCGAGAAGTTAACAACCATAGGGTTATAAGTAGGTATTTGTCATTGTTTAAAATGCTAATATTGTTGTTGAATGTTTATATTTCAACAGCAGTAATATAA
>MAYD01530499.1:0-12655 GCA_001909325.1 Ruellia speciosa
ATTCACCCAATCTGTCATTATCATAAAAATCTCCAAATTTTCAGATTTTACAAAACAACCCCAAACAATTGCATCTAAGTCCCTCAATAAAATAATTTCATATTTCCTCCAATATCAAATCTCGGATTTTCACTTTAGGTCCTTCTATTAGATCTAATTCTCAACTATAATACTCAGGCTTTAAACAATCTCAAAGTAATAACCCACCCAACTATGTATATACGTACCGAAAATACACACATACATACCCACACGCTTCGAGAGATAGAGAAGTGACGGCGACGCCATTCATCTTCTTCGGTGCAACGGCGAAGCTCGATGGTGAAATGGGCTAGGGGATAGAGAAAGCACCAGCAACGGCACACGCGCACATAGCAGTGGCTGGCCTCGCTCCTCTGTTGCCACTCTGGTAATCATCTCCAGTAATCAATCGCCGGAGAACACAACGGTGAGGAGGCGACCACGCAGCAGCGTCGCGGTGCCGATCCGAGAGAGACCAGAGACAAAGTGAGACGGATACAAGACAGAGATCCCAGAGGGTAGCGGGGCAGGGCAGGTGTGTTGTGTTGGTGGCGTGGTGGCGGCCGGCGGAACAAAAGACTGGCGCTCGACGCTGCGGCGCCACTTCCAACAAGCAAGTGAGAGCGAGACAAAGCAGAGGACAGAGAGAGACAGAAAGAGATGGACGAGGGTGGCGTCGTGTGGTGGTAGCAGCCAGCGAGCGGTGGCCTGACGGTAGAGCAAAAGTCACCGGAGATGAAAGCTGATCAGGGAAGGAAAGGTTGAAGGGGACAGTGAGTTGGGCAATGGCACAGCCCTAGCTCCCATCCCCTAATCATCCACAACACTTAAGTATATGTAATTAGGAGTGGCAGTGGGTATGGATAGGACTAAACCCAACGCGAGATAAATGAGCAAGATATAAGTCCAATTAAATGGGTAATGATAAAATATTGGTACATTAAAATATGACCCTGAAGGGTATATGTAGAATAATGGATATTGCATATAATCCGACCCGACCCAGATCCAAGCTCCCCGGGATTGACTTAGCATTATTTTCAGCTTCAGTTTGATTTTGGATTTGGGTATAGACGGTATCTCTTTATTCAGCTTTCCCCTTACTATAAAGCTTGAGGCTTGGACCAAAAGCTTGACCTATGAAACAAGGGATAATTGGTATACAACCCCATAGTATTAAAAATTATAAATTCTTTTATTGTTATTATTATCATTTGAAATTATTTTCAAAAATCTTAATACATTCTAAAAGTTCAGTCATACTCACACACACATTACACAGTGCCGCACTCTTGAAGCCTTCATCCTCCCTCAACCATTAGATCCCCATCCCCCCTCAACCTCACCGCTCAGGCGCTCATCCCTGCATTCTAATATTTTATTTGATAATTTGATTGTCAAAATTTTTTTTATGCCATAGATTAGTTTGTGATTCTGTAAATTAAGTGCAAATTGGATCAGAGCTAATAAAATTTATAAGTTGACAAATAAATAGGTAAGACCCAATTACCTTCGAACCTAATGATAGGGTAGTTGATTTAAGGATTTAGACCCAATAGGATATAGGTAGAGTAACGAGTAAGATATTTATAAATTGATAGAGTCTCAAGACTTATCATAGCCGACTCATACCCTATCCATTGTCACTCCTATATAAACTCCCACCCCCATTGGGCCTATGGGCTGAGCTATACTATAAGCCAAAATCTACTGGGCCGAAATGAAGCTAGGCAGAGGATTAAATCGCTTTGTAGGCCCACTGATTTAATTATCTCTTGGGCCTCTTCCTATTTACACTTTGGATTTTTTGGATTTTTTGGGGATACTCTTTGTTCCGAAACATTTTTCTACATTCACTCTCTCTCTATAAACTTCCTAGATGATTTAATTTATTTTGGATAAGGACCAAAAAACTTAAAAGCCCAATTAATAGTTTGGTTGTTAATTTAGGGCAATAACCCTTCTAACCCAAACCCCTCCCCCCATTCCAACCCCACCAAACCCTAAACGAGGAGTCCTCCCCCAATTCAAACCCATCACCATCGATCCACCCCAAGCGATCCACCGTGAGCCATCCATGCATAGCCAGGTCGAACCCCTCGATTCTCTACCCTATTTGCGCCCTTCGCCCCACATCAGTCATCACCCAACCAAACCATCGAGTGGAGCGAGTATGTATATGCCTGCAAGAGCGTCGTTCAGTCGTTCGCGGCGGCAAGGCATGATGATGAGGAGAGGGGCACTACTGCAGATAAAGGGGGTGCTGCCACCAGGGAGGGGGCAGTACCTCGCGAAGAAGACAGCAAAGGTGAGTGGATATTTCCAATTTAATTTTTTTTTTCATGATTTCAGTGATCAAAAATGGAAAAATTTGTGAATATTGGTTGTTTTGAAGTCTTCAGTAGTTGGAAAATTATCAGGTGTCGTTCAAATTTTATATATCATGCATATGCGATTTCTGTAGATGGTTCATTCAAATCAAAATCCAACAGAGGAAGTTTTGATGTGGATCCTTCAGACCAAAAATAGGCGAATTGATGATTGCTCCATCATCATTTTGTTTCTGGGGAAGAACTGTTGTTACTCGAAGGAAGAGTGTGTAGTTGAAAAGAAGAGTTTTGTTTTGGGTGCGTGAAATGGTTTCTTTGCCCTTCTTAATTTTGAAGGGAGGATTTTATTGTTGGGCCTTGGATGGTGGTGGACCATTTCAGGTTGGCCTGAAAAAAATTTGAGTGGACTGTGACTGGACCAATTTACTTCAGCCTTCAAGGTTAGGACTTACCAACTTGACAGCTTGGGACATGGCCTGGGGCATGGAATAGTGAATGAATGAGATAATCATGATACAAACACACAACAGAATAATTAAAATGCCACTTCCGATTCTACCAAAATGAAACAGAGGAATGGAACCACGTTTATCAAACTCATCTTATGTAGTGTGTAAACAAGTAGCTTCACATTCACGATAATGCATGAAGATTAAATGTAACTTGAATTGACAGACCACTTTTATTACAACACAAAACCTAAAATGCACATCCTCTCAACCATTGATCACATACGACAACAAACAAGGAATGGGATAGACAGCACATACAGAGAACTTCAATTTATCTATCAGTGAGTGTCTATACCTGTGTCTTGTGTGTACGAAAAATGCATTCAGCCAAGTGGACCAAATCAAGTAGTACATCATAAATATAGCATAAAGAGAGTAACAAATTCAACGTGTATCAGAACTCAGTGTAGGATTTGTTTGCAACTTACTTGTTCATGGGAACTCCTTGATCATACATGGCAAAGTAGAGCTTCTCATCACTTGGAACTCTCCCAATTTGTCAGCTTTTTCATCAACAAATTTTCCCTGTAAATTGGAGTTGAGGATATATTTTTTCCGTGCAAATTTCCCTTTTTTCCCCCTCTTAACCATAATGTAGATTGGAGAGCTGCCCCATTCAAATGCATCCTGATCAAAGGAAACCTCAAATCCCACCTTGTACTTCTTTCTGGGACTTGTTTCCTGCCAACTCACTTGGCACAGCTCAACCGGGGTGTTGCTGCATCAGAACACACAAAATGTTTATGTAGAAAGATCCCATGTAAGTAGAATGGAAAGCGAAATATCAACTTAATAATTTCTGGGCACATTCCAATAGCGAGAATCTTTACCCTAAACAATGTTAAGACCATCTGTCCTGAAAAGTAATGTAAATGTTATATGCTGCAACTTGTACAAATAGCATTGCAAAGCGGTGAAGAAAGAAACACAAGAGAATGAAGAGGTGGAATAACTACTTAAGTGAATACTAAAGATGGATTTCCTACATGATGTGGGCTTGTGAAAGGAGCCATTTTCAGAGCCAGACAAACTATGAAGAGAAGATAAATAGAGATATGAAACATTATAAATGATAGAGATATGAAACATTATAAATGATATGGTTATTGATGGCTTTGTCTTGTGAAGTTGCCTATACAGTGAAAGCGTGTGTTTTATTTTGATAACGGCGAGTAAAAGTCAATCTACATAACAGATAAAGATAATGGCATCGGCCATCCTCTAAAACACCATCAATATAAAAAATAAAATTAACTATTATGTTCTACTCAGAGTCGGAGCAGCAACAAAAGTGCCATCTGTTTGGCAATAGGCTGTATTCATTTGAATACAGGGGAAAAAAACAAAAGACAAAAAACAGAAAAACAAAACAAAAATGCAGAATTAGTTAGTTTAATACTGTTGTTTGGCATCATTACACATAAATGACATAATGAATACTCAACCAGAATATGGCATATGCCTTTATAGAAACAAGGACAACGCAATAAATCTATATGTGATCCTACACAGAACTCCCAAATTGGTTAACAGTACATAGTGCCACAGTGACTGACCACTTAAGATGTGCACGGAAGAGAAATCAGGAAATCGTGTATTATGTAGGCAAATGTAAGGAACCAGAACACTTGACAGAAAACTTTTATACATGTTTAACAGATGGAGCATATTAATGTACCCCAGGTAGTTGTACATTAATATTTTGAAGCTTTCAGACAATATGTATTATTACCTTATACTAGGAAGACAGTAGTTCAATCAGTTAGAAGGTTCTTGGTTTTAACACCAGCTCCTAAACAATGAATGTAGATTCCAAATCTTCTGCAGGGACTTATTGATGCAGCTGCAACAACAAAGAATCTTTAACTATGGAATCTTAAACAAATTAAGTCGCTTTTAAACTATTTTGTGATAGTTATATATCAAGAAAAACCATCAATCCCTCTAAATTTTCAATCAAGTCATTATCACCATAGTCCCCACTCCAGCCCCACACTCAAACCTTACGATGCATTAGTCAGAACAATATCTTTCTTCCGAAGTTAGTCTAGAAATGGTGTTGTCTTCATCAAATATGCCGGTGTAGAATCTAAAACTGCAAATAAATTGCAGAACGGAAGGCATTATGCATTATCAATAGTTCAATACTGATAGGTACAAATTAACTCCATTTCATTTTTATAGAAATCAGGAGTCACACACAAATAGACTAGCTGCCTCATGGTGACATGGTTCAAATAATAAAATAACTTACAGCATTGGCAACAGTATACCAATGAAATGCATGCAGGACTGCATCATCTCTTATGAGTGCATGGCATCATGATTCAACACTAACATTTTGAAAAGATGCATTGTCTTCCAAGAGTCAAAAATCGAGGCATTGGCTTCCTCCTCCGGACTTCTCTTTCCCAGTGAAGCCTGGAGAAAACTAGATCATTCTAAAACTTAAGAACACGATATAGTGTAACAGCAATTAATTACAAAAATTCAATGCAACCATAAAATGTGCAATGGCATATGACTCAGTTTTCTGCCGTTGCCTACACTGAGGGTTCCCCTAACAATATCTATCTGAAAAACTAAGCCATTCTTTGCTACAGCAATCATTTTTGAAAGAAAATATATTCCTACAATATCTAAGTGAAGGATTGTCATTCATATGACACAGAACACGAAAGTGCTTTCCAATAATTCACATAAAGAGTTTAAGATCCAGTCGCTTTCTAAATAATTTTTAGAAAAACCATTGGTTTGGATAATATACTGCCATGGCAACATAAATGAGAACAAATTAAGCCGTCTGCCAGGGACGCTGTTCATGTCAAGTTCCTTGCACATTCAACAACAGACCAGGCAAATCACTAAACTCAACGTAGGGTTTACAAATAATGTCAGGTTTGTTTATCATTGAGAAGCATGAGTTTTTATCAAAATTCATACTCAATGAATTGATAAAGCTTCAAAATAAGAAGGGTCTGACATTTATCAGAATCCTCTGCGGAAGAGCAACTGTGGTTCCATGCAATTTCATTCCTTGAAAGAATGCTTTTTCTACCCTTCTCGTTCACCTCAATCCTTATATATGATCACCTCGATTCAATTATCTTCCAACAACTTCATAACCACAAGGTACAGCCAGACAAGTATCTGTTACCCATTCATGAGTAGAACGTTGACAGAATACAAGAAAATTTGGGCATGGAAACAATTTGCCCTTTGGGAAGTTCATGTCACATGCTAAAACGTGGCTGGTCCAGCAGTGCATCCAAATTGAAATCAGTTTCAAACAAATATTACAAATATATCTCATGCGCATGAATAAATCAAGTCAGATCCATCACTCTTTCCCGGATATAATAATGTTAGAAGCAGATCAAAATCCAAAATTCGTCAAAATTTATAACAATATGGTAGGAACATTCTCAATATGCTTATGGAAAATCAGGCAGTTGCAGTATCAGCTGGCGCGGCATTAGAAGAGTCTTCGTAAGCAACATCTGCAGATGAAGTATCCATATCATTAAGACCCAATTCCTCATTCTGCTCCCAAGATCTCTCGTACTCCTCAACTGACATGGCAGAAGACGTAAATGAACTTTAAATTGGTGAACAAAAGAAATTTGCAGTGCGGGAAAAATAAAGACAATTACACTTCAAAACAAAAAGCATAAATTAATCACAATGCGGAAAACCATGGTAAACAGTCGACATCTACTTAAATTAAGGATCAAGGTCAAACATAACCCAACACCAGTCAGCCATGTATGCATACAAACCAAGCTAGAACACTAAACAATAGATGGACAAACTTCTGCAACAAATAAGCATAAGATTGGGAATTGACGCCACCAAACCATAGAGCAAGTGTAAATGAAAATGTAAATGTTTTACCACAATACATTCCCCATCAAAATGCTAAATAAAACAAAAACTTACATGCCAATTGCTTGTCATTTTTCATATCATCAGTTACAGGGGCAACGAAGGAATTGGCCAAAGCATCATCAATAATCAAAGTCCAAGCTTCATCCAGGCGTTTGAGCTGCAAGAATAGATGATTTTATTCAACAGGATATATACTTTGCTAACAAATTTCTTGAAAGCCTTTCAAGCAAATATGTATGTCAACATCATATAACTAAAACAAAATTCACCTCAAAGCACAATCTGCATTAACACAACAGATCTACTTTATATGATATTTACAAAAAGTAAAGATCTGCATGTGAAAGCATACAAGTCGTTTACAGCCTGGCTCTCAAAGCAGTAAAATTTAACATATATTAATAGGATAGGTTAACAATAATCCAAATAATGCAAATTTAATTGCAAAATTACTGCTTCAGGGCCAAAGAGAACTAGATAGATTCACCACTGAATTCAAATTTAAAGTCACCGTTCAGTATGTGAAAATGAAATCATCCACAGAGCTTTTGAGGCTAAGTAACAGCAAGATATGGGAAGCAAAGGTCTCAAACCCATATGTCATAAGTTATGGTTTAAAGTTAGCAGTTCCGGATTCTGTACCTTCTCAATGTTTGCCCTAAATTCTTTCCACTTGCACCGTTTGGCATCATCAAGACTGTCACCAAAGGTAAAACCATGTACTCTCTCAAGACCTGCAATTTTAGTTTAAAAACTCAGTTTTAAAAAACTTTCCGCAGTCAACAGTATTTTATTGCAGTCAATGTTGGGTCCACAAAGGAACCAGACACTTAAAAAATCTAAGATTAGATAAGCCTTTAGCCATAATTAAAAGAGCAATTATACAAAACACAATATTCCACACCCACCTTCAAACCCCAAGAAGAAAAACTTACTAAAAATAAACAAATACTTCCTCCGTTTCAAAATAAACGATACGTTTCTCTTTTCACGCTTACCAATACATAACTTCAGCCATTAATATCGCTAATTATTAATAGGTAAAAAAATATAGAAAGTTGATATTTTGAAAATATACATTAAGACAAATCTAACAAGTCCCCACATGACTATATTTTTTTTAAGCATAAGTCACTAATGATAGTCAAACTAGAGTGTGTGAATAGGGTCAAAGTCAAACTGTATCCATAGGAAGTATTTTAATTAAAAATAAGGGCTCACGGCCAAATTGTGGCCAAGAAATATAACTTGTCATCATATAACAGTTTTGTAAATAGAACACAAAATAATTAACAAAATACTTACTTTCACTAATCTTTGATATCAAGCCTTCCACTGTTGTAACAAGTCCACCTAATGTGCCACTAGCCAATTCCAACTCAAGCTCTGGAATTTTCACAGAGGCCGTATCGGACTAACATGATTGAGATGGTTAGATATAGAAATATCCAGAAAGTTTGCATAAGAATAAGAGATCAAGAGAAGCAGCAGTAGGAAAAGAACTAGGAGGCAACCAAACTCGAGGCAGAAAAACATATTTTGGGACATGCTGCAGGAATAACTAAGCACAATTGATGGAGTGTAGAGTAAGTTTGCCCAATTTGAAGAGAGCTAACATGATAGAGCACCAACTTCCACAATAATCTTTTAACAAGGCGAATTTATATTTGGTAGTCATCAGATTGTTTAAAAATACCAAATATTAACCACTACTTGCATTCATTACACTGGCACTTGATCCTCCAAACCCTAAAACAGTAAAACCATCCCCCAAATCACATGCCAGTAATTTTTTATTCTGATGGACATCAAGATCAGCTTTCTTCAATAGACAACTGCAATTAAACTCTAGTGGGCATTTTCTGGAAACACCAGCAGGACAAAAACAAAAATTATCTAAACTGTTTCTATAAGTTAATCCACTTAACATCCATGTTACCCAGACTCTTCAACATCCCTGCCGCACCCGTGTCGACACGACATGACCCTGGTGTCGGTGTGGGATCTGTGTCGGCTATGATCAATGCGGTTAGGATCATGTTTATTATACTAAAAATTATTAATGTTATTTGCCAAACAAGCTATTTTGTCTTGGAACTTGCAAGATTTATTATTATCTTTTACAAATACAAAAAGCTTGCTATGTACTTCCTCCATTTCAAAAATATTACATATAGTTATGGCATGGGATTTAAGGAAAAGTGGAAGTGGGGAAAAAGAAATGAGATTTTATTAGTGGGTGGAGAGAAAAAATAATAATATTTTATTAGTTTGAGAGAGAGAAAATTTCAAAAAAGTTAATGTTGCAATATTTTTTAAAAGCATAAAATAGGAAAGTGTTGCATATTTTATAAATGAAATACGTATTCTGATCTCAAAAGTTGAGCAAGTTGAAATGACATTAATGAAATCGAAAAGTTGTAGTAAAAGAAGTTAATGCAGTAGTAAAAATGCAAATAATGATGGGCAATATTTTGTTCAAACACAAATTAACAATGCAAACGGTTATGTTATCCATCACTACTGATTAATATATTAATTTGATCAATATTGAACTATTAAATAAATAAATAAACTTGAAGATCTAATTTGACAGTATATTGGTACTTAGGAGCATATAAATGTTTTCATGATAGTTGAAATTAATGACGTGTCCCCGTACCCGTGTCGAATATTTTAGATGTGCCCCCATATCTTAAGTTTTAGATTTATAAAGGTATGCCACATGGATATGCACCTGTATCCGACACCCGTATCCGAGTCTAGGTAACATAGCTTAACATTGATAATCAATGTTGTTATTTTTTTTCAAAAACAATGTCACTGTAATATTCCACGTTAGAGTATCTTCCAAGAAACAAATTGGTTCATCACTAGCAATAACTAAAAAACAATTTACATTTAGAAAATGATACAAAACTAAGGATTCACTTGATGTCATCCAGAAATTAAGGCATGGACAAGAATCCAAGTGCATACCTTTATTACGTCACGGCTAAGATCTTTTACATTCTCCACATGTACCATTATTCTTTTACCTTTATCAGGGATACGTCCACCAGGCTTGACCTGCAAAGAGCATATATCCAGCACTATATCAACATATAAGTAACTAGAGACTTTTTAAGCTAAATTAGAAATGAGGTCAAGTGATATATTACTTCAGAGTTACGATAACCGCAGGCATCACAGGTAGAAGCCATGACAATGACTTCTTGAAAGTAAGGAATATCTGTCTTCAGTTAAGTTGGGCAATGGCACATGGTTATGCACATAATGGACAACTATACTAAGACTAAAATTATAAACAAACTATTCAAGCAGGGCAAGCATTACAGAAAATTTGAGTGATGCTACAATATTACTAAAATGATGATTCAACAGAAGTCTGCAAAATTAAGGAATTGCCTTTCACCCTATGGAACTGAATCTCCAGGCATAACATAAATAATTTAAATCCCGTATGGCAGATTAGAAAGAGCAGGCAACTAAGAATAATGGTCCATACCAAGATATGTATGCTAATTCATGTAACAAAATTGCACCACAACAATGCTATACAAACTACAATTTGGGGGTGTTTGGGAGGAGAGAGGGGTGGGAAGGGGATACTTGTAACAAACATTCTGCACTCGCAGCTAGAAGCACAAGCTCCACAGGTAGATGGGAAAGTCATGACCTGTTGAAAAAGCAATGGTGAGCAAGATGAGTAGCTCATATGGAACACTACTTAAAGAAAAAATGTATATGCAGTTAAATGACCTCTTCAGGCGCTGAATATCGAAATAATGCATCTGCAATTTCTGCACTATTGCCCTGAGCAATAGCTTGATGGCCAGCTCTTGCCCCAACTGAACCATGAGGATCCTCAAGCTGATGCATCACATTGTTTGCTGCCTCTAATGTATTTTCAGCACCAGCCTCTCCTCTTGATGTGTCAGCTACATACCCTAAGGCAGCATGTTGTTCAGGTGTTCGTTCATAGAACTTAATAGTCAATGATGGATCAGGAGATGGAGCATACCTATTCAAAGTTTAAGTAAAATGCATTACAAGTATTGCACAAATAAACTACTAACTTGAAAATTCAACATAAACAATTATTAAACACAGATGTTTTTTCCTTCACATAGTATATGGATTGAAAGAACAGGTCCCTTACGGATTCTCAATAAAGCTGTTTCCAGCAGGGTCATCAAGAATAAAGGTAAAATGTGAATTTCCAGATGCACATGCTCTCAATTTTATCAAGAATTCATCTATTGCTGCAGCTGTTAGCGGATCTACTTTCTGAAACAAAAATAAAACCATTATTACAATGATTATCTCTGACAACCCAACAAAGAAATAAAACATGTTACCTTTCGCTCTTCCTGAAGGGCTTCCAATTCTTCTGTTGCCCTCATCAATGTCCCTTCAACCTTAAAAGCATATCAGGAAATAGAATCAGCAAAACTTAAGGAAGATTCACTGGGCAACATGGAAAAAAACATCCATGATTACGACAGTAAAACTCAATGAACTATGCAGAAATCTTTTCCTTGGAGAATGTAGATTCCATACATAAACTTCGAAAATTTGATAACAAAAGTAACAGGACACTTGTGGTGGGATATGGATCATACAAGAGCAACAAGAACAACGAGTAGCAATTTGGATTTAAATTGAAGAATGTTTCAGCTATTTCCACTTATGCTCCTCAAAAGCAATAAATTATCCTCTAGGCCACAGTTACTCCACTACACCACCCCAAAACATCATTGTGAGATATCATAATAAATCCAAATTTCCAGAGGTCTTTAATGTGGAAAGTTTTAGGAGATACCGTTGACAAAGACCCACGCTGCGCCTCAGGAGGAATTTCAAAGTCCAAGTCTGGAATCTGCACAATAGTATCACAAAATTCACAACAAGATAAAAGTGAAGAGACCTATAAATTTGAAGTTTTAGAAAGATGGAAAATGCATTTCAAAAAGGAACAGAAGATTCATATACCATAATGATAATGTGTACTAATAATAAATCCTAAACCAACAATGCATGAAGCCTTCCTTCAAAGGGTGGCACCAAATTAGCAAGGAAAAGTACCTTGATAGTAGCGGTTTCAGATTTCACCACTTGGCGATTGAACATCTGCAAAACGATAGATATGCAAAGTTTAATCGTGGAAAAGGATCAGATGACTAAGAAAAAAACAAAAATGACCATAAACACATTATAAATGGACGATCTGCAGCAGCTTGAATCCATTACATAGCTTATAATAATATAAAACAAGTGAAAGTCCAAAAACATGCAAAATATATCAGAAAGCATCATAGTTCTAAACAAAATAAGAAATCTATAAAGCATCATAGTTCAGTCGCTATTGTCTTCAATTAAACACATAACATCATAACCCCCCAAGCATCCTATAAATAATTTCAAAAAATACACTCATGACACATCAAAATCAATGTCCAAATATTATCATGTGAATAGCTTAACAAACAAAATCCAGCCACCAGATGACAAACCTTTTGATCACCTGAAGGAACTTCAAGGGAGTAGTGGCAACCTTTAGGTTGAATTTCACCAGCAAATTGCACTTCATTATTCCTATATAGGCAGAAAGTTAAAAAAGAATGAAAAGTCTCACAACCACCAGCATATTTTTTTATGAAAGAAAAAAGGGTCCCATTTCCAGTAGTCTTGGAGAAAGAACGTAAATACCTCTCACCACAATGCGGACATTCAAAGGCTGACAACAAGATCTGTGACAAGGGTGTAGTGGATTAATACTAGCAGATATAATTCAATATAAGCATGTCAAATTACTTTTAGTCACATTATTTTTAGTCACATAATTTCATCAGTTGAAATATAGATAAAGAGTTATATATAATGAAAGAGAAACGAAAAAAG
>MAYD01530754.1:0-16071 GCA_001909325.1 Ruellia speciosa
CTTCATAATTCAGTACCATTGTCTTAATCATTTTCTTGTGCATCTTGTCTCTGATGATAAATGTAATATTTTGCTTTTACTCCTCTTGTTTTGGCTATTTTTGGATGGGAAATGGGCATATATAAAACCATATACTTCATCAACCCATTCATTCTGCTTGCTTACATAAACATAGATATTGGTTCTCAAAGACCCAAATCAGGAATGCCAATGGATCTTGGTTATGTCTCAAATTCATTTCAAATCAGAGAGGTTCAAGGTTATAAATAATGTATTAGTTATATGGAGTATTACATATTAACCACTGAATATGGTAGGTACCACATATTAATTACTAAATCCATTGTAATTACATAAGTGTGAGTGCTTACTAGTTACATTTAAGTATTATATTCTTATAAATTTAATTTATAATAATTATTATTTTTATTATTTTAAAATAATAGGACTGCAGTTTGTCCTTGCAACAACGAACAAGTTAGTCAAATGAGGGTAGCATGTGTCAGCAATTGCATGATTAGCTCATTGTTGATTTTAATGTTTACAGTAAAATACTAGTATGTACTTCCAACACTGAACAAAACTCAGTTGTTGCAACCAAACCCATGTTGAGTATTCAAATCAAAGTTGGATTTTTGCTTAGAAAGTTAGAATCGCGTTATCAGCTAGAGAGTAGAGAGTAGAAACTACATGCAGATCCAATTAAGTAGTGTCGTGTGAAACCATAACATCTCCAAAGGTCAACCATAGGGATACAGTGTCTATACACATGATTTATAGATGTGGCAATCTTTTATTTTAATCATTAACCATATCAAAATGAATCATCATGGTATACATCACCACTGGGAAATTGTCCGCCCCTACCCAATATATAATTATTACAATTTTGTTGTTTTTAGACAAGGACTGGTCAAATCCACTCTTCTTACCATTATTCTACCCTGGCTTAATAATAAGTCTATAAATTTCACACACACTTGGTACACAAACTCACCCCCAAAGAGCAAACAATGGCATCTCCACAATCACCACCACTTGTTGGATTCCTCCTCTTCTTCCTCCCCATTTTCGCAGTCCTCCGCCACTCTGCCGCCACGGCAACTTACCCTAAAGAAGCCCTTCCCACCAAATCAGGCTACTTAAATGTCAACTCCACAACTGGCTCAGCCATTTTCTATACATTCTATGAAGCTCAAAATTCAAATACCACATCAAAATCCCAAATCCCAATCCTCATATGGCTTCAGGGGGGGCCAGGGTGTTCATCCATGCTGGCCAATTTCTTCGAAAATGGGCCGTGGCTTGTGAACCAGGATCTTGCCCTTGAGCCAAATCCAGGCTCTTGGAACAAGATGTTTGGCCTGGTCTATCTTGACAATCCAATTGGAACTGGATTCAGCATTGCTGCGTCGCCTGAGGAGATTCCGAGAAACCAATATGATGTTGCTAAGCATCTCTTTATAGCACTGAAGAAGTTTGTTGCCCTGGACAGGTCATTCAAAACCAGGCCCATCTACCTCACCGGTGAGAGTTATGCCGGGAAGTATCTTCCATCACTTGGATATTACATCCTTAAGCAAAACGCCGTCTTGCCTTGGGAAAGTAGAGTCAATTTGGCTGGTTTGGCCATTGGAAATGGATTGACTGATCCGGGGGTCCAAGTTACGACACATGCTGTGAACTGTTATAGTTTGGGTTTGATCAATGAAAAGCAGATGACTGAATTAGAGAAACTTCAGTCAGAGACGATTGCATTCATCAGGAAGGGTAGATGGAACGAGGCTTCAAATGCAAGAGCCAAAGTGCTTGAGGCAATGACCAATATGACTGGCTTAGCCACTTTGTATGATTTCAGGAGGCTAACCCCTTACCCAAATAAAGTAGTGGTTAAGTTCTTGAACAACGTGGAGGTGAAAAGGGCGTTGGGCGCGAAGGAATCCGTGGTTTTCCAGCTATGCAGCCCCACGGTGGCGGATGCATTGCATGAGGATGTGATGAAGAGTGTGAGGTATATGGTGGAGTTCTTGGTTATAAAAACAAGAGTGTTGTTGTATCAAGGACAGGCTGATTTGAGAGATGGGGTGATGTCGACGTTATCTTGGGTGAAGATGATGAAGTGGAGAGGGATCAGAGATTTTCTTGGGGCAGAAAGGAAGGTATGGAGAGTGGATGGGAATCTGGCAGGATATGTGCAGAAATGGGAGAATCTAAGCCATGTGGTGGTGTTGAATGCAGGCCATCTTTTGCCAACTGATCAGCCTTTCAATTCCCAAGTGATGATACAAGATTGGGTTCTGGAGAGGGGACTCTATGCTGAATAGAGAACTGGAGTTTTTATGACCATTTGAAATAAGAAGCCACAGCAAGCCTCTTTAGTTTTTTTTATCAAATATTTTGAATCTTGAATTGTCAAAGTTATCGTCTATATTTATGAGATAAGACTCTTTCAAAACTGTTCTTTTTTTAGAACTTATTTCCATAAAATTAGATTCTAATCCTTCTTTCTTTCCTTTCACTTCTATTTCTTTCCTTTCATATATTTTATGCAGATCTCTTTTTTAATCTTTCTTCCATTTCTTTCAATTTCTTAATAAGAATGGGGAAGGTATTCTGTCTAAATAGTAGATACAGGTAATAAATAAGAGAAATACTAATTCAATTTCTTAATAAGAATGGGGAAGTTATTCTGTTTAAATAGTAGATACAGGTAATAAATAAGAGAAATACTAAAAATCTTAGCCGTAGAATTTCTAAATTTTGATATAAGGTACTTATTAGATGGAACGTGGGGTTAAAGCAGCAACGGAAACTGTTGCATGACTGTCTGATAACCAGCATCAATGTGGTACTTTTGTAATTTTCTCCTTTTTTTTTTTTGGTCTTCTGGTAGAGGAATTTTGTCGCATATCCAAGAGGGTATATGATATATAGTATTGTGTACTAATAAAAGGGTTAAAATCCAACATGGCAATAAGGTCCAGAATCTTGTGCACTGGGGATAGTATAAGCAATGGAATATACACAAATTTCAATAGCCTTATTAACTATAGACACACCAAATCCCCAATCCCCAAAAAAAAAAAAAAAAAAAAAAAAAAAAAAAAAGAAAAAACTATTAGACACACCACTTGAATAAATAAAATACAGCAAAATTGGTCAAATTACTCATAATATTAAGTGCAAAATCTCAAACGTATATTACCAAACTGTTAAAACCTAGGGAATTTTGAATATAAGATATTTCTCATTTTGATGATCTTTAAGGTTAGGCTATACATCAAAGAATGTCCGCTGTGGACTTGTACAGCAGTCAGTTACATATTATAAACCTGTAATCCCAGTTCATATAAAACCAATTTTGAACTAGGAAGCTATTTCTTGGAGGTGTTAAATGAATTGTCTGAGGTCGTAATCAAAACATTTATGTACAAGATAACAGTAGCCTTGTGTTGGGCGAGGTGCAGGCTAATTTGTCTCCAAAATTGAGTTCAGTAAACCTGTACGGATGATAATGTCCTTCTAAACCACTCGGACAATTGTTTCATTTTTGTGGAGAGCTCGATATTTCTCCCAAAGTATGACTCGGCATTTGACATCATCACCTCAACATCGTGCTTGAATGCCTCAAGACTTCTGTAGTAATTATTATCTAACCTAGACTGAATAATTTCCAGAGACAATGGAACAGGGAACCTGTAAAACGAAGAAGTACTAAATAAATATGATGAACTTCATTTATTTAACAGAGAAGTGCATAAAATTTTGGAAAGATATGATGGTGGCGAGCGCATGCCTGTTAATGAAACTTGCATTCTGTGAAACTTGTTTTAATTGGTTAACCCCGTAATAGTCCTGCAAAAGAAATGCCGATTAGGCTTGATTTCCCATTAAAAAAGATGCTAGTTTCTCAAGCAAGGGAAAGTACGTTTCTCCACCTGGGCTTTGTATGCAGACTGCTCCAACTTGTCTAACGCATGAATGAGTTCGTCTCTAATGTCATCGTCAATATGAGGCTGCTCCGAATGAGTGCCAGCGTCGTAAAGCTCCCAGGGACTGTGATGGTGTGTTTCCGTAGGATCACTTTTGTACTTCACACTGTACTTTTCCCATGGACTATCTGGAAATTCCAGAGATTTGGGCTTCACATTTACGATCCGACCCTCCCACCAACTACCATCTTCCTCCCCCTCATTTTTCCACCAAACTTGGCACTTATCTCGGCAGGTCCAATTTCTTGCAACAGACGCATCATATCTACTTCTTTCAACAAGAAAATCTGGGAAACCTGTAACCTCTGGTAGAGTCAACCTAAATGATTTACCCACAACATAAGAAAAAGGATCTACAAATTTGAGGGTCATTTTACAGCAACTCTCCCCAGAACCAGGGCGTGTTGAATACTCAAGGTCTTCAACCCTACAAAATTCCACCGCCCCGACTTTTCCCTTGATAGTTTCCCAAGGCCCCATATTCCTCGAGTTAGTATGACTTATGTACTCCTGATGGCCCTGGAATAAGTATAAGCTAATTTGATGACAAAATTATAAAATAACAAAACTTAAAGAGAAAAACATGAGAATAATGGGACAAAAATCTACCTGTCGCAAATACACAACCTCATCCCCTTTTTGTGGTATATACCGAGATCCTTCCTCGTGTGAAGACAGCATCAACCATGAACTTCTTCCAAATTGGTGTGATTTCTGTTGGGAACTAGGATCATTAACACAGTTAGAACCTCGCCTGGATCTTGTGGATCTCAAACGGACGGAATTCCTGGATCTTGATTGCCACTCTTCACAGGAGAGCTCATCCCCACTGTCTGGAGAAGAATTATCAAAATCAATCGAAGTATCTTCTGAAAGATCATGGGGCTCCTGAAATTTGAAGTTGTTTCTTGACATGTTCATATCACGGTTGATTGGCCTCAATCGAATAGACCTGGCCCTACGAATCCCCTCTGGCGGTATCTGAATTTGTTCTACTCGTTTATGGTTTCCAACACCGGAAGTGCTTGCCTCCATGATACCATTGTTGCCTTGATAGTTCCTACCGTTTGAAGCTTTGAACCTTTTGTAAACAGCCGTAAAAGTCCTATCATTTGGATCCAATTTCAATGATTCTTCCAATAGTGACGTGGATGAGGCACCATTAACAAGATCCACTGATTCTGTCACCCTATGAAGATCACCATTTTCTGTGGATTGTGTCCTGATGCCATCAGAAACAGGACTATGGAAATCCATATTCTGCTCCAAGTTGTTTTCACATGTAACACTATCTGCTGGACATGAAATTAATGTTTTGAAAGGGCTATCACAATCTCTTGAAAGAATACTAGATCGTATTCGCAACTTTATTGGGACTGGAGTACTACTGTCTTTCATTGGAAGATTGTTTCCAGTATCATCTGCACATGGAATAGAAGGCATGGTAGCCCCATCATTATAAACCTCATGAACTCGACTTGAGGATGCACCATCACCCTTGCACTCATCAAATGCCAAGGATCTCTTCTCATTATTCTCCCTCTTTGGACTCCCCAGCATACTACTCCTATGAACATTTTCTTGCTTGCAAACAATTCCTCTTGGGCTTCCTTCCTGATTTTGAATTCCTGACCTAGGGGATTGTGTTCTATGCTCCTCCAAAAAAGTTAAACAGCCATCAGCAATAGTTTCTGCTTTAGCATTCCCATCAATAACTAAACCAGGTACGTCCGGCAAACCAGCTGATACGGTCTCTCCCATCTTCAACCTTTTAGAGGTGCGAGGCTTGACCCCTCCCCATGAGATTGAATTGTCTTTGTACCCACCAGGAAGGTCAACCGGAAGTTCCACCATAGCAAGGTGCCCTTTCTTGTTTTTCTCTTTGTCATCACATTCAATATGGCATGCCTCATGCGGTAAACAAAGTTTATTTGTCTCACTGACTCCCAAAGGAATGTTTGATGATGACCCAACTAAAACAGATTGGTTTTCATCCCATTTTGGCCCAGAATTTTGCAGAGACACAAGTTTATTTGAATCACGATTTGGCAATTTTAAAATCAACCTCTTCCTGCTTCCAGCATTTGAACAAGATTCAGGGTGTGAATGAGGCCGTTCTATGCCAGAAGAGTAATCCAAGGACACTTCTTTTCCCTTGGAATTTTCATCCCATTCATTTTGCAAAGATAAATCTGATTCTTCAGTTGTGAAGCTCGAATCTTGCAGTGTTGATTCACATTCAGATGAATCCCCAGAAGAACTGTTTATATCTTCTCTATCTGTTGACGTTCCTGTGATTTGGGAGAACAGATGAAGAGCATTTCTTGCAGCCGCTCTCCGAGGCCTCAACTTTGATGAAGTCTTTTTCCTCGAAGATTTCTTGCCGCTTTTGGATTTTGGTGGACGGTTCTTCCTAATCAGACTGGCATCACAATTGTCCAAGTTCTTTGCCTTCACATGCCTCACAGAAGATGAGGCAATGTCCACCTAAGATATTTAAAGAACATAAGGCACTTACAGACCAACTTACAAGGTCAGTTTCTACCTTCCCACCAAAAAAAAAAACATAATAGAAGGAAAAAAGAGAGAACAAACAAAAGGCTTCAGACTTAATAGGCAGATAGAAACAAACAAGATCACCACTACCTTCTTCTTCTTCTTTCTCTTTGACCTACGGAGGCCATCTTTATGGGTGTCCTCTTCCTCACTGTTCTTGGTACTGCACTCTGATTCATCCGCATCAGAACTTAGACTGACTTGGTCACCTTCAGATGAGTAATCCTCCATTATGTTATACTCTGAATCATTATCATCGCTGTGTATTTCCATTTCTGGCTCCCAATCCATTGCATCAACAAACTCAGGTAGTGGATCAGCTAGCACATCCAGGTCCACTATGGGAAGCATGTGATATAAAGGGTCCAGACTGAAATCCACCCCAACAGCAAATTTCATAGACGACGGACGCCACTCAATTCCGAGAGCACCTAGTCGCCGTCGCTGGTACATACTCTGATATGGTTCTGGATATGGAATCATTCCTATGCAATTACCATCCAAATTCCATGGGGAAGAACATGTCAATGATGGGACTATAAGTATATCAGACAGAATCAGCAGAGGGAGTGAAAATTACCAGAATCGCAGAGGAGATCTTGCATATTCCGCCTATAAGGAGCAAGTTGTGTTTCCTAAGGGATACAAGCACCTTCCCAATGATCAGAATAGAGAAGTATTCAAAAGACACATTGATTTAATGAATTCAGAATGGTTAATGAACACCATAAAACTATATTTAAAAAGAAAAGTGCAACACATTCCAATAAGCCGTGCAAAAATAAATTGTGTCTCTGACATTAAAGGCAGACAGAATCACCTGGAAACTATATTAAGTAGAAAGCTAGAAAGCATACTGTGAGTGAAACCAAAATGATAATCCTAGCGGCTGAGACATCAGAAAAGAGAACGTATTTGTGAAGGGATAATAGACAACCTGGTCAAGCACATTTCCATGTGTATCTTGAATAAGAGGGCGATAATCCCCTAAAAAGAACTGGTCACAAGAAATAACAATGTTAGCAAACAAATCAAACACCACACAAGCTAAGATATAACATAATACTCAAATACCTGGTCATATTTAGCATCTCTCTGGGATTCACCTTGCCCAGTGTCCAATATATACAATTGGCCAACATCATCAGAAAGAATAATAGATGTCCCATCACTGTATGATAACGAAATTCACATTTAAATCAACATTTGAAAAATCACAGATGGCTGCATATTCATGTAATGTTAACAGAAATACAAGATCTCTCAAACAACCGAATCGCATTCATGCTACAGTATTTTTGGCTTGATATACTAAATCTCCAAATGAATCTTCTCCTGTTCTGAATTTTTAACAGTACAGCATAACATCTCTGACACAGAGCTAAACAAGTAAAGGCTCAATGCACATAAACGTACAGACGACACTTTGGCAGCATATCATAGCAGGCATTAGGATATTACAATGGACCTGTTTGTCTTCCTCACGAGGAAGTCCTAGTTTTCACGTTATCAATGCATCACACTTATCCCAGACGGGTACATATAATCCCAAATATTGTACAAAATCAACAAATCATGCACCGAAATATGCTTTAGAAAGTATGAAAATTAAGCAAGAAGGTGCATCCTTACTAAGAGAGAGTTTCTTATTAAACACTAACTTACGGAGAGAACTTCCCATCAACCAGCTTGAATGGACCAATTTCGTATGTACGAATAGGCGTACCTTCCCATATCTGCATATATGTTGGGAGTAAGTGAAGGAAGATAATAACACAATAAAGAAGATTTCTGCATATCAAAACAAGCGAAATGTGTCTCACATCCCACACTATAGTCTTCCCATCATATCCCGCACTCATTGCTATTCGAGGATTGAAAGGATGTACATCCAGGACATAAGTCTACAAAACAATCAGATCGAGAAAAGCTATAAGCATGTGCAAGACTATGGTATACAATGATGTTCAATGCATGATATCTCTCACATCAGATAGAGCAACAACGAACCAGTCAGTACAACATGACATAGTACTAAATGAGATATGATTTAACTTCGATAACATATGGGGGTAAGGCTGCAGCTAAAGATTCCTTGATCTAACGTGCCTTGCAGATAACATCTGATGAAATAAAAGGTCTTGACATGAAATCTGCAACTGCTGCCCCAATGCTATATGTGTATTGATTACCATAAAATCTCATTTACCCAACTGCCAGGATCCCCAACAGAATACAGTTTAGGGTAACATCTAGGAATGATGATTTGAATTTAGACATTTAGCTGATACTTCAAGAAAGTTATATCAAATCCTTCATCCAAGGAAGACTTACTGGGCAAGAACATCAGAGAATATATAACATATTTCAACATGCAGTTAACACAACACATCAACCACTCATACCTTTAAATTTCATTTAATTGGAAGAAAGTAGTCTAGTGAAGTCTAGGTTGGTTTGGTTCCCTTCCATTTAAATTCAAGAGCAAAAATCAATATATTCCACTGAAGAATAATCTTTACACAAAAGGTCCAAGTACAAAGATTATAGTGCACTAAAAAGGTAACTGCATCAACACTAAATTAAAATCTTATGGCAACTAATAAGTACCTTCAAAAGATCCCATAGTAAGAACTAGGAATACGCTAAATTCATCCGATGTTATAAGAAATTGTGGAATTCATATATCAATATCTGAAACTAGGTTGTTTGTTCTCAATAGTGTAACTCAGAGGTTTGAGTTAAACACAGAAAGCTAAAAAGAATCCAGATTGATGCTAAAGTCATAATTCATTTTGTTTGGATAGCTTCCCAAGTGAACAAAATAATGAGTGTGTGTTGTATAAAAAGATAAGCATGAAGCTTTTTGTGTATATATTTGATTTGATTGAATTTGTATTCTTCTATAAGTATAATATTATATATAATCATCAGATGATAGATTTAATAATTAGTTTTTTGGGGGGCATATATATAAGTAAATGTGACTATATTGTGCATGTGTATAGGTCTAAAGTTTGAATTTCAATAGAGTTAATGATAAGATGGTGGTTGAAGTTTCGAATATTTATGAACTATAAGAGAGAATCAGAAAATATTTTGAGAACATAAGTTTTTGCGAGAAGGCATTTTAGAGGAGTGTTACATGAGTAGAAGAATAAACAAACAATGTTATTCACTCCTGCAATCTGAAAAATAAGCATAAACAGATACAAGTCAACTAATCTTCAATGGAATCAATTCAAAACATAGGTAGGAATCAATCAAGTACAAGTATCAAAGGGAATGGGAAGATCCATGGACAGGGTGCAATTCATTCTCACACAAGTACAATAAAATAAGCACCAATAACAATGCCACATATTCTAATGAATCATGCCAGGAAATACTTACAGAATCAGTATGGCCAGTCAGGGAATGAACTAAGCTACCATCAACAGCATTCCATACACATATTCTGCAATCTGCAAATAGTTAAGAACCCAGTGTAACTATTGTATACATCGAAAGTTTCACACAGAAAAGATCGATCCATCTTTGAGTATGCACTGGAAATCAGGTTATCAACAGAAAGCTCAAGTATATATCCTATTTCCTAAGAACCACCCAAAACAAACGCCTTCTGATTTAACAAGCATGCCACAAGGAAATAAGCTAATCATCAGTAAATGTGCAGTGTACAGGCAGGATTAATCTTCGAAGCTTCATAAATAATTAAAGTGCAACTTGCAAGATAAAAGATAATTAAACAAATATATATATGAATATACATAACGTAATTTCATTCAACTAATGAATAATTTATTTCTATAATGAAAGAAATTTCCTGTTTCCCATCTTGGGATTCTTGCAAGAACAAATGAGTTAAACATAATGTACCAGAACTGGCATTTCCCAATACGGCAATCAAAACACATATCAATTCCACCAAATGGATTAGCCATAACTGAGATGACATCAGCACATACCCATGATGGCTGCAAGAACAAAACGATTGTCCAGGCTCCATGCAATCATATTCACACCACGAGGGGTAGGAAGAACTCTCTGACGAGGACCTCCTCGAGTGGATTGTGGTGGCATTGGAGGAGGAGGAACTTTCAGGTGGTATGCCCTTATCCACCGCCCAGTCTTGCCCTAAGGAAAAACAAGGCTCCAAGGTGGTAAGATAAAATGAGCTTGAGGAAACAAATACTTTTGCCAGTATTCTAGATGCAATAAATGGTGGAAAACAAAACTCACATGCGATCTACGTGATCTTGGTACCCAAATGATTGCACTGCCATCACGAGAGCAGGTGACTATATTATCATGATTGAGCCTGAAAATCATCATCAAATGAATACTCTAATCATTGCATAAATAATTAAAAATATTTCAGATAAAACAAGAGCAAAATGGAGTGCCTATATGGTCATTCTGAAACTAATTGAAACTAAATGAAGAGATAAAACATAAAACATCAGAGTTTGAATCAACCATCAGAAAAAGAATTAGGGCAAAATTTTGGGTACATCATCAGGATAACCAACTTCCACCGAAGAGGAGAAACTAACAAGCTCTCATCAAGTTCTCACAGAATCAAGAAATAAAATTTTCATCCTGTGCATCCAGATCTGAATTAATAACTACAACCAATTCATTGCAAGTCCCATACAACCTGTTTAGATGAAATTGCAATTAAAGACAGGATTAGAACAATCATACCATGTGTTTTTGAATTTTGGCAGTGTGTCCTCCTTTGAGGAATCAGAGGAATTAAAACGAGCAGTCACTCCACAGCCACTGTATTCCATCATCAGAGAGAGATATATTAAGCACGCAAAACATAATACCCTACAAAAAGAAATGTATACAATCAGGCAAACCTGAATTGCACATAATTTACATCATTCTCATGACCAGCTAAAACATCTAGTTCATGAATAGGTTGCTCTGAATCATCTGTACTGGATTTACAAGCATTCCAAACCTGGAAAGATCAGCACCCATTGGGGAAAAAATACATCAATATGGAACTTATCAAAATAGCAAAAATCATTTTCTAGCAATACAATTTGCAATTGTCTTCTGTAATCAAACAAGTACAGAGCCACAAAATATAGTTAAAGCTGATGTTGTCCATTGCATTGCAGAAAAGATAGATTTTTGTTAGAAAACATCAAATCAGAAATTTCTCATATTATCTAACTCAGAAAAAACTGTACCCTTGCAAGAGCATCCGAGCTGCCAGTGACAAAAACAGTTCCACTAGCATTAAATGCACAACAGAAAATCTGGTGGGTCTGTTGAGTGCTGCTGGATGAGGGAACAGAGTTTCTCCCTAAAGCATTAAAATTATTCCTCATATAATGCTTAAAAGAATACCTTTCAAATAAAATAATGCCTAAAAGAATGAATCTATAACAACAAATTCAAGTAAGCAGGAACCAACCGGGAGCAGATTCAGAGGGTTTTGGTATGTATATTCGTGGAGTGAACTGAGAATATCTAGCATCCCAAATTCGACAAGTTCCATCATCAGAGGACCTGCCACAAAAATGTAACCTTGTAAATTGAAGAGAAATATGAAACATAAGGCTTAAGCAGCTTGCAGCTGAAAGTTTTATTCTTTATCAAAAGATTATGTAATAGAAAGTGCCCATTTGATAAAAGTGAATGAAGTAAGCCAAGTTTGAATCATTGAGTGTCGTTTGACAAATAAAAATGATACTAAAATAATTTTTAATTTGCTAAAAATTATATTTAAAGTTACTTTGATTCAGTATTATGTGAAAATTAAATCACTTAATTCTAAGCTCCAATTTCAAATAAAATTTAGTCCCCCACCCGCTTCATCAGTTAGGTCATTGCATTTTCTGTTATCAAACTGGATTAAGTGCCGAACTATTAAGTTATATTGATAAGTGTTAAACATGCCCTAACGCAAAGAAACTCCATTAAAATTTGAAACCTTGCTATTTTCAGAAATTGAGAAAGCAGAAAATGAATTTTGAGTGGCCACATCTTGAAATTTTCCGATAAGTAAAGACACTCCGCAGTGCATCAAAGCGAACCATAAAACAGAATAACATTTAGACAGATTAGGCATTTGGCAGAATGGCCATACAAAAGTGAAAATTATCCATAGCAAAGAGATTAGATAATATTGAAGCAAAAACACGTCAGCCAGTCAAGCCTCATAATCAAGAAGTAACAGATGACCTAACAGGAGACTAGCAGGAAAGAACATGGACCAACTCAAAAGAAAATCACTCCAAATGGCTTGAGGTCTGTGGACCTTCTACACTAGCTTATTTTCGAGCTCATCCACCCTATAAAGAACGTTTTTGCAATAACATTCTGAAAATGTGGAAGTCCACATCTACTGTGTTCCTTAAAGGCAAGCTCGACATCATATCTCTATATTTTTATAATAAATTTGTTCTGATCAATTCCTGATGGAAGTTCTGGTATGCAAGTTGGTGGATGATAATTATGGACAGAAAGCTGTCTGAAACAGTTCCTGGCATGCATACATGATACAACAGGCAGCACAGTCTGTATCCTAAACATTACTGTTTGATATCAACATATGACATGAGCATGAGAGAGAGAGAGAGAGAGAGAGAGACAGAGAGCCAATAATATCTCAAACCCCAACTTGTGGTATAAAATATAAGGTCAACCACACCATGTACTTATTCAAACAATTGGACTCACGATAAAAGTTGGTAGAGAGCGCCTGCCCTCGGACTGAAAGCGATAGCCGTGACAGCTCCTGTATGACCCCTTAATACTGAAATTGGTAATCCATCAGGTAGGCGCCACTGTCATTAAGATAATTTGTCAACTGTATAGCTAATTAGGCAAATCAGAGAGAGAGAGAGAGAGAGAGAAATGTGATCTTACAACTCGGATTATACAGTCATTCGAAGCAGAAGCCACTAAAGTGTTGTTGGCATTAACAGCCAGATCAGTAATGTCACCCTTGAAGCACAAAATTGATAGACGCAGCTTGAGTATAATAACCAAGGAGAGGATAATAAATGGAGATGGTGAAAGATAATATGATACTTCTCACTCACTTCATGTCCTCGGCAGTTGGCCAAGCAATATGCAGTTTCCATGGACCATATTTTAACAAGACGATCATCAGAACCAGTAATGACATATCTCCCAGACCGATCAAACACAGCTGCAGGTAAGTAAACCTCTTAATTAAAATAGTCATGTTATATATGAAAGCGTCTAACCTAGGTCATCATGAAGAAATCACACAATTTTTATGTTGGTATAAACTCAATTATGAAATATGAATGCTTAGCAGCATGGTGCACATCCATTAGACCAGAATGTCATGACTAACCACAAAACAATGAAGTGTGGTATTCATTTCAAAACTACAAGAGAATTATATGGAAATGAGAAAACAAACCACAATAAACAGCATTCCTATGTCCTCTGACACGCTTAATACTCTGCATCTTTTGCACCATGGTGGATGGTTTCGCAATGGCATAACAAGCAGCACGAGTAGATGGAGCACGATGATGCCTAGGATAACCACCACCAATTTCTCTTAAACTCAATCCATGCACTTGATCTGCCGATCTGTGAGGCCAACGCATGTATCCCGGGGAAAGTCTATCTTTATTGTTCCTTCCATTATGATCACCTTTTGAGAGTGAGAGAGCGAGAGAGAGAGAGAGAGAGAGATTAGGATGAAGTAATAATAAAAAGGAGTAGAAAAGTACATAATCACTACTCAGTCTACACTTAAAAAGTTACACCCTGTATACACAGGAATGGAAAAATGAAGTACTGCATTTCTTTTCGAAATTCAGCTTGACTTACATATTTCAAATAATTCCTCTGAACCAAGAAATCTTTTCCAGAATCAGAATGTTAATTAATCTAAAGCACCACATACAAATGCAATGGGCTACAGTAACATATAAAAAAGTACCAAAAAAAAGAATAATATTAATAAGTTATGGTTACACACGGGCCAGAAGTGAAAAGGATCCCGTTCCAAGGAGAGTAGGAACATTAGCGGCATTCGGTATATTTTCACCAATAGACGGTTGTGGAGAAGTAGCAGCACCAAGGATTAATTGCTTCAGAAGCTTTACCAAATGATCTTTTTCAACATGGGGATACCTGAGAAATCGGACTAATTTTAGCCACCAACGAGATGATAATTGAAACCAAAGAAAAGGAATTTAAAAGGGGGTCGTGGAAGGTAACCATCTCTCTCATGCCAGATTCTTCTAATGGATTAACAACAGTACTTAATATAGTGCAGGAAGTATCAATAACAAAGTTGCAATAGATTTAGATTAGGTACCTACCTTGATAATAGAAGCAGAGAAATGAGTTACCTTTCCACCAGCTGATTGTAGCTTAAAGGGAATGATACACCATCATCATTTTCATCTCCCGTATGCATGCCACTACGTGAATACCATGCATGATATCTTCTAGGTAAAAGTTGGTGCTCAAGAAGTTCATTCCAGAACTGTCCATAAGTCCTGTGGCATGGTCCAGCCGAGAGGAGATGCATAATTAGAAAGTATACCTCTCTAAGGTCAATATCTACATCAGCTTCAGTAGGTCTTTTCAGAAAATCTGCTTCATGGACTTTCCCATTCTCCTTATGGGAGAAACTCGAGGATTTCACAGTTACAGGAGTTACATTACCAGGTGCAAATTTCCGAAGAGCCATATAACCTGAAATTTTTACATTGTAGCTCAGTATTCATAAGACACCAAAATGAACAGGGCGCTTGTTTGATAAAATTTGAATAAGGTCTTACTCTGAAGTCTGTTATTAATTAATTGAATCTGAATCATTAAATGGTTAATTTAAAATCAACAAAAATAATGACTAATATTATTTTAAATTTATTAAAAATATATTTTAAGTAACATTCCATTCAGTAGTAATAACTAATAAGTGAAACTCATATCACTTAATTTTAGACACCATTTTACACCTAACTTTCAAATTCACTTAATCAATTAAGTCAGTAGTTTTATTGTTATCAAACTGACTTAATAAAGAAGTACTTAATCCATTAACATTAATACCATGTTTACTTGGTTGTAATAAAATCAACTATATAATACAATCAACCATATAATGCAATTATGATTGCATTACTATGTTTACCTAGTTTAATGTAATTTTACTAGGTAATGCAATGATGATTGCATTACCAAGCGAAAAATCGATTGGTGAGCAAGAATCGTCGACCCTCGGGATTTGATTGCAGAGATGGTTGTAATGAAGTTTATTTAGGTTGGGCCAAGTCATTGTGATTACAGCCCTTTAAGTAAAGGGCATAAGCATGTAAATGTGATTGCAATACTCTTTTTGTTAAGTAAACATCGTAATGTAATTAACTTTATAATTTTGATTACTTTACATGCTTAATTACTGCCAAGTAAACAAGCCTAAGGGACAAGTCAGTTTATCAAACAGACACAAAGTTAGAACAAATTCGTCCTTAAAAAAATGGAGAAAAATCTACATTCTACA